>VZUI01046086.1:0-66762 GCA_013401135.1 Cettia cetti | reverse complement strand
TAGATAGATAGATAGATAGATAGATAGATAGATAGATAGATAGATAGATAGATAGATAGATAGATAGATAGATAGATGATAGATATGTTTCCTGCTTTTTTCATGTCTGTTATTAAGGGTACATGAGTAAAATGTTCAAGAGTACACACGTGAATTTCTAAAATATGTGAAACTTATGAAAGCTGCCTCACATGGAGAGGAAATGATGGCCTTTCCCACACAACATACTGGCTAACATGTCTTGTTTCTACTTGGGAGCAGAGACTGCACCCTTTGTGGATCTTAAGAGCACAACAAAAGGTGAAACTTGTCAAGATGTACAAAAGAAAAGTCACATGTAATTAATTGCCTCAAACTGGATTTTCTCTTTCTTTCTCTTTTCCCTGTTTGATTCTGTTTAAGATTTTGGATTTGCAGCACAGTTATTGCTAGAAGTTCATTCCCTTTTCTACATTTTTGTCATCCCTGTGTAGGAACAGTGAAAATCTGGGAGTTTGAAAGCGGGCAAGAAGTTAAAGCCTTGTCTTTAGCACAACACAGCAATGATGAGCATCGTGTGCTGAAGATAATATATCTGAAGGCTGATGAGGATCAACATGCTCTTATTGTTTTGGAGCAGAGAGGGAAGATAAAAATCATTCAGGTTTTTCAAATATGTTTCTTTTTTCCACCCTGATTTCATTTGGTAGCCCCTCATTTCTGAGGTAAAATAGGACTTTTTATTAATTAGTAGATAAACTTTCAGAAACTGTCAAGGAACAATCTACTTTTTCAATGTAATCAGTTTAGCTTTCTGCCCTTCTGTCTAGTGTTAAAATGTTTATTTGTCTATTTTTCAGTATAGTGATTTGTCCATCACTATATTCTCACAATTTTTTCCTTGAGTTTGCCTTTTCATTTGTGATTGAGGTTTCAGTGGTTATAGATGCTTTGAGGTAAAGGCTTTAAAATATTGGTGTTTTTACTACAGATGATATTTAGTCTATTTAAAGAGCTTCTTAGGAACATATTTTAATGCAAAGGTTATTTTATTTTTGTTTAAAATTGATAGATTAAGACCGTGGATTCTTAGGAACTCATACAAAGAAACAAGGCAGTAATAAATCAGATTGACTTGCTTGGTTTGATTTTGAGCATCTACTCCATCTTCATTTAAGCTAAAACTAACAGGATGCATTTGCAGCTTACAATAATTATGGCTTAAATTCTCAGAAAAACCATGTTTCTGTGGAATTACATTACTCGAATTGGAATGTTTAACTTGAGACAAAATTCTTCTGAAACTTTAAAGCTGCCATGTGCAAAGTAGAAAATGTGGGTTTAGACAGATGATATATTTGAGGAAAAAACCCAAACAAACAAATATACAGGCTCCCATCTCAGTAAATAATTTATTCTTTTGAGCCTGCTAATGAAAAGCTGCTTTATACAGGGTTTGCTTCTGATATTCAGACTTTTTGGAAATACTTCATCACACCACTTGCTCCTCAGTGTTATTACTGAAATTGTTTAACAATCCATTAACTGTAAATGTTGTAACGTATCCCTTGACAAACAGGCTGGTGAGGAGTTGAATCTCCTCCAAGTCTTTATGAAGCTAAGTAGATTAATACTGTTACACATACTTCCAGAACTACATTTTTCCACAAACATTTCTGCGATAATGAGAAATACAGGTTGTTTTATTATTAGCTTTTTTTAAGGCTTTAAATACAGTAGTTAGCAAGATAAACTGGAGTTCATCCTTTTAAAAGTTCATCCTTTTCAGGACTCTACTACAGATCTCTCAATTTTTAGTCCTTTCCTAAAGGTATTTCTTGTTTGATTAACGCAATAGCATAAAATTTACTAAAATCTTAATTATTGCTTCATTCTGCTACTCAAGATGTCTATGAAAACAGTAGCAAACCTAAGGAGCTGATTTCAGTAACACTTCTCAAAATGGACAGAAATTTCAATGTTAGAGCAGGAACTAGATACTGGAATGAATTTGTTATAGTTGGAAAAACATCAAAGTAACTTCCAGTTGCCTCTAGGTGCAATGGGGAGGAATCAGAGACTCAGGGCTTTAGCTGAGCTGTAGCTTGTCTTCTCACATAACTGGAACAACCATTGCTTTTGCTGGATGTTTTGGTGGATATGAAATGGAGAGTAACAATGCTTGTGAAATAAGCAGCTAAAACTAAGAAGACAACTTATTTTAAGGAGGTAGTTAAAATTAGTAAAATCAATAGCTCAGAACTCCACAGCTGCACAGCTTCTAATGTAATAGTAGGTAATTTAAGGAGAGCTGGAATTTGTCTAGATGAAGCTTCAGTTTGCATTTTATGCATATGCTAGTTAATAACTGTAACAGTTTTTGTAATTTGTCACAGAAAACAAGCTTTTGATACACACTTGCTGTAATTCTTTATGAATAGAGAAATCCTTTCCTTCCTCTTTCATTAAGTCAGTTGTTTTAATAGGGTGACTCAGCTCAAACAGATCTATATGTCACATGGGTGCTTCCTGAGATAGTGCCATTTCCACGAAGGGATCCAGTTGTATATCTGTCACTGAAGCCTAGCTCCTTAAAAACACAAGATTTTTTCCCAGAGATTCGGCTTCTGTGTAACACCAGTTCCATGAAAAATGATACAGAGGTGAGAAACACTTCAAAGTTTCACATAATTTACAGAAGATTGAAGTAAAATGTTTACTGTGCTCACAAGGATTTCATGTTTTAGCAACAGGACAAGAACCAAATAATCATTCCCCACTGTGGTCCCTTAGAATGTTTCACCTTCTGTGATTCTGTGATTCCAAATTTTTCAGTACATTGAAATAAATGCATAGAATAAATCATGTAAGAAAGTGACTGTTTCTAAAGGCTATATCTTCCTAGAAGTCCATTGCATGATCACCATAATTAAGCAGTTGCTCTGAACATACACTTCCCAATCCTGTACAATGTAGTAAATTGAGGATGTCACATAAACACCTCTAGAAATGAGATGTCTTTCTTCCTATAGTTAGTCTGACTTTTAGTAATAGTGGCACGTAAAGATCTAGCTGAGTTTCAGAGTGATTCCATTTTCTCCTCTTACTGCTTCAGTAAAATAAAATGTCAAATTTATGTTTCAATTTAACTTGAATAGTCCACAAGACTTAAGTCCTGTCTAGTAAAATTTCACTCACTTTGTAACAGGTATGGACAATGTTTATGGAAAGGTCATTATATCTCTGTTCAGTGACTTCTTCCTTTAACTTGATTAGAATATCTCCACAGATACCTACTTTTGATTAATCTTCAGCCCTTACACCTGTTTTCACATGCTCAAATTGCAACTGTGCTGTAAAAAGCAGATCAGGTTGTAGGCCCCTGTCCTCTGTAGCAGGAAGCCTCCCAATACTTTCACTCCCTGCTTCCTCTGGTGCTTCTATGTAGCTCAAATATAATAGTATTAAAATAGCATCCCATGTGCAGTTGTTATAGACACTGTCAATTTAGGCATTTTTTTAGATTAACAGTTAAAATATTTCACTGTCTATAGTGTCCTACTCTTACTCCTACTCATTTTTTTTTTAATCTTCTTTGTAGACTTTTTTATCTTCTGTGGATATTAAGTGTTTTGATGTTTCAAAAGCAGAAGGATGTAGAATGATAGCTACAGGAAGTGCAAATGGTGAAATAAATTTGTGGGATTTTGAATCTGCCTCTGTGAAATGCCTGTAAGTATTACTTTCATGCCTTTTGCTCTCCAGTATGCCATACAAACTCCAGATGGCATACTGGGAATTCCAATATGCCCAAATATAAAAGGTGATTTACAAGCAGGAATTAAAGTAGCAATTTATGTGGGCCCTCCTCCCTTCCACTTCAAATTACTTTGCTAGCTAGTCCTGACATTGCAGGTAGGAGAAGTGATCAGGACAGTCATCTGGGGAAGGGATGATGTAAATAAAAATAATGTTTTAACGTAACTCAGCACTGCCACTGAAGGAAACTCTCACTATATACATCACTCTAGTCATTGACTAGAGGCTGCTACTAACCTGTAGAAACACCCTTATTTTTGGAAGTTTTATGTTTGGGAGGACATTTGGAAGCAATGCTACTTCAGATGATAATGGCAGATGTTCTACATTATCAGTATCTTGATCACTGTCCATATCTAGAAGACTAGAAGTCACATCCAATGAGGAGAAACCTGATGTGATTTTGGAGGTTTGAGAATAAAGATCTTTCAGAGAAAGTGACAAAGAGTGAGCATAGGATGGTTCCAGGTATTCTTGTGCCCGTTAAGCTGCTACATTGGTAAACTGAAAAATGGTTATATGTCTGGTTAGACTAAATGGAGCAGCAGGCAGTATTCCTGTGTTAGTGAAGGAATACATGTCTTTTAGAACCATAAAAAGTCAGTATCTAACTGTCCTACCCAAGAATTCCACTTCATCCTTCATGTATAAAATTGGCAAGTTTGTGAGAAATTGAGATGAATTTTCTGTACCATGGACAATAATCAAAACTTCAATGCAGTTCAGACAATGGTTCTTTCTTTATATTTTCTTCCCCATATATGAGGCAGCCAATTCATATTGATGCATGGAAGACAGGAAAGTCAATGCCTTGTAAGTAGGGTACTTTACCCAGGGTTCACATCACTGTTTGACTGCCAGGAAAAAGGTACATTGCTAACATTAACTTAGCTACTTAAGTTACTTCACTTTCCTCTAAATG
Organism: Cettia cetti; assembly: GCA_013401135.1. Lineage (NCBI taxonomy): Eukaryota > Metazoa > Chordata > Aves > Passeriformes > Sylviidae > Cettia > Cettia cetti. Next base: position 62,042 of record VZUI01046086.1, on the reverse strand, counting down.
CTAATCCTCAAGAAAATACTTGGCTGAATAAAATTTTTGTCATTCCATCAGGTACCTGTTTTTCCTGGCACAGGCACATTCTGTATGTCCTCTCCACTGACATTAAACCATCATAACTAAACTGATTCTGAAAAGCTGTCTAAAACTTTAGGTAGCATTCATTCTGGGAAATTAAAAGTTTAAATATTTTTAATTACAAGTTAAATGTGAAACGTTTTCTGGAGCAATACACAACCTATCTGACATATCCTGTACAAATATCTTTCTTTTCAGGCGTAAAACTACTGAAGACAACCAGGGCTCTGGAGTCAATGCCATATTATTCCTTGTACATAGTGTTTCCTCTTCCAGGTAATTGTGCATTTTATCTTCCTTGGAGACAGGCACAGTCGCTTGGAATTTTGTTGTAGTAAAATGTTTCTCCAAGATCGCTTATTTGAATTCAGATTTTATTGTATTTAATCAATTCCACTCCATACAGTTAATTAGCTTACCCATTCCTAAACTTTCATAATGCTTGTCAAACAATATGGTACGTTATTTTTCTACTCAGCTCTCCTTTTTTCCTCTAAATGATCTCCTAAGTCTCAATTATGTTGAAGAGTTCAACAGAAGGTAGCTTTTACCCTGTATCCAGTAGTTTTCCAGTGTAGCATAGCTTCTTTTATCTCTGTGAGATAATTGTGTGGCAGCAGGCTTTTTCTTTATTTTAAACCTGATAAAATCCTCCTGCTTTTAGATACTCTCAGCAAAGAGGCAAGCACATCAAAGTGAGTAGCCACAAGATTCCTCTTAAAACAAGCTAGAAGCTTTCATAGGTTGGTAGTGTTGGATGAAAGAATTTTAGCCAAATATGCTCATTTTGAAAGAAAGGTATTGCATCTGCTCATCACTTGAGAAACACTTGTCTTCCAATGGATATGCAAAGACAATGGTAGCCAAAAGGATTCAGTATGGCTTAAATACATATGCAGTTTTAATTTTTTAGCAATTAGACAACTTTTTTGCTCTTGTGAACCATAAAGCTGGTTTACGGTCTTACGTTGCTTTAAAATCTTCAAGTAGCTTATGCTACGTGATATCAGTGTTACTTAATTGAACATAAATTCTCTTTTTGACATTATAACTTAATGATTAGTTTAAGAAATCCTAGCTAATTCTTTTTTTAAAAGGAGTGATTAAAATTCATAAATAGATTTTTTTTAATAAATGAAGATAAGCCTTTACTATTCTATAAACAGGAGGATCCTACAATGACTTGGAAAATCATACAGTCATTGGATGGTTTTTATTTACCGAGATGATACCTGGATAGATTTGACTGTGATCATACACAAATGAACACAAAAATGTTCAAGCATGATAGCAAATCTGTAAAATCACACACTGAAAGTTCAGTTATGGCTGGCCATCTGACCAAATTTAAGTGGACTACCCCAGCTACATGCTTTCTAACTATCCCAGTTATTCAGATACTCTTGCCAAAAACAGAGCAGCTGTGACATTAGTGTTATGTGGCAAGAACCACTTGTCAACACAGTCAGAACTTTTTTGACTCAGAAACAAAACCATTGAAGATCACATCCTTTTTTCTTCCTTATTTTCTTCCACAAAACCATTCTATTGAGAGTTTTCATAACAAATTGAAAATAAGTTTCTATAACTAATTGAAAAGTATTTGCAGAGAAAATACTGTGTAAAATGAAAGGGAGCAAGCCATTGGCTTGCAGTTAATTTTTCCTTTTCATGCTTTAAGGATGAATACCAATGTTACTTTTCATTTACTATCTATTTCATTAGCTCAAAACTCCTGTCAGGAGAGGTTGGCTGTGTAATCCACAAATATTGTCTAGTTACTTAAAAAAATATATAAAACCAGTAACCATTGGTCTAATCAGTTCAAGCACCATTTTATTATGCTTTTTAATGCTGGGTGATGTTGATTTCCAGATATCAAATAGTATCTTCAAGAATGTCAGAGATCTTCAATAATTTCTTTCACACAGGAAAAGAAGTTCCCTGTCCTCTACTCCTTCTGTGAGGGGTGAGGCTAGTGCCATTCCAGAGCAAAAAGGAAGTTCTTTGGACCTACATGAGGTAGGTATGGTGGTTTGATGGATTTGGTATCATTCAAAACAAATTTCTGGTTTCTTTTTGTTTTGGTTTTAAAATACTGTTACTTACTAAAATCCCTCCAAAACACCACATCCACAAAACTAAGTATTAAGAATTATGAAGAAATTGTCTTTGTTTAGCTTTGTTAAACTGGCTGGGGCAGTGCATAAAGAATCCTTTGTTACTCAGCTGGCTCTGTGACATATGGAATAGCTGACTATCAAAGTGTTTGGCAGATATTTATCACTAGCAATTCTGACTTTCAAATGGGGGTATACAAAGATTCAAAGGGGAAGGTAAAATAGACAAATCAGGAAGTACTTGAATAAAAGCAAAACTGCTTCTACATTGCAGCCACAGTTGCTTGGATACATTCTTTCAAATGAAAGAAGGGGTTTTTGTTGTTTTTGTTGTTTTGGTTTGGGTTTTTACCATCACTTTGCCAGTGTCTCAATCTGTACATTTTTGCTAAGGATAGTATTATGGTTTTTGTGACACTTTTTGGTCTTCTATGCCAGAAAGTCATGCTGTACTTGCAGAGCAATAAAAAATAAGTAGGTGAAAAGAGGAAAATCCTGCTACCTCTTGGATTCTTACCAGCATGTTGTTTCAGCAGAACATGGCACTTAAATAGATTCCCAAGCAAACACTGGCTTAATTGCCATCTGCAAACTAAAGTAGCCAATACACTGTGCTGTGTCCTCATTAGAATAACAAATGGAAAGTCATTTGCAGCCTTTAAAAAAAAAAGATCTCTGAAAGTCCCATACATCAAGCCTTACATGTAAATGTGTAGGATGAGATTTAAGCGACTTGTCCTCTTCTAGAGATACCTCAAACACACTGAGGTGGCCGCAGTTTTCCCTGCCTTATTTGACTTGGCAAATTTCTGAGGTCAGTGTACTGATTCTGTCTGCCTTGGGGATCTTCAGAAGCCTGTGTGGCAAGGCACAAATGAGGATTTGTGAAAATTCTGTTACTGAAAATGCAGACATGAGTAAATATTTATATATGTATAAATATATTTATACACTTTGGTAATTTTTGCTCAAGTCAGTAACAAGACTATATGGATGTTCTGAATGACACTCTCAAAGAGATCTAGGTTACATTCACGTGATTGTAAGTCATTGACTTTGCTTGTCTTAAGAAACTAAGGCTCTTCAGGCAAATTTACACTTAACATGTTCTTTAATTCCCATTAATTTTGTTTGTGATTTGTTCATCTGTTGATTCTCTTCAAATAATTTTTTCTTATTTATACTCAGTGCAAATGAGAGGAATATTTGAATAATCCATCTAAAAAAATAAATTCTTAAAATAATTTCAACTACTGAAGTTACACCCAAATTCCACTTCCTAATTCTCTTACATTTTATTCTTTTAGGAAAATGCAGAAAGTGATGAAATTAAGACTGAAATAAAAACAGGTATGCAAAGATGTTTTTCATTCTAATTCTCTTACATTTTATTCTTTTAGGAAAATGCAGAAAGTGATGAAATTAAGACTGAAATAAAAACAGGTATGCAAAGATGTTTTTCATTCTATTTGATGTTAATCCATGAGTTCTGCCCAGATTATTGTGGAAACTAAGTTTGTCAGTTTGCCTAGCAAACTGTGTTTAGAATAATTGGGATATCTTTGGGATCTCATCATCTTCTGCTCCCTCCTAATTTGCAGTTATTTCCCAAAAGCCAGGCCAGGATGCAGGATATGCAAGACCTTAATGCTTTTTTCTCCAAGCAGACATCATAACACTTTCAGAGTTTGGGAATGTCAACTATACACATTTTTCTTCTACATAAATATTTAAGCAATTAATTATTGAACTAGTATAGCAAAAGCCAACTTGAGTCAAGCATCAGTAAATGGCCTCTCAGACAAAATCTTTGAAACTAGGTGAAATTTTAGAAGGAAAGTTCTTCATTATGGAATCTGTCCTTAAAAAATCAGAATCAAGGGAGCCTAGTGCTTAAGAGTTAAAGCTGTGAAAATGAGTTAGTCAATTTGCAAGAAGTAAATCCTCTAGATTCTTCTGAATCCCTTAGAAATCCTCTGCTGGAAAGCAGAATCTCCCAATAGTAATTTGGTCATCTGCAATATGGATCCATTTATGTGGGAAAGAAAGCATACCCTAAACCCACAATATTCCTAAGCCTTACCCTAAAACCACAATATTCATAGCTGCCACAATATTCCTAAGCATACCCTAAAGCCACAATATTCATAGCTGCCCAATGAAATAGACACTCATGTTAGGTCTTGCATCTACTGAATGTCTATGAAGGTCCTGCCAGCATCTCCAGCTCTGAAAAAGTTGCAGCAGAAACTCAGAAAGGGTGTCTGTGACCATCACTTTGCATTTAGCAAAAGTCTTCAGTTGGAGAAGTACAGCAATCTGTGATTCCAGAATTGTTAAGTGTCATATAGTTATTAAATTTCATTGCTGAATTCACTCTTATCTCTAGAAGCCTCATGCAGAGATTGCACATCTGCCTGGTAGCTCCTGATGACCACTATCCCACACTCCTCCTTCACTCTCACTTGTGCTTGCAGTTCCTGTAAAATCCATGTCTCTTTTCTAAATAAGGTTCCCCTACATCACTGAGCAATAGTTCTGGCTGATTTAGATAAGATAATGAAGATTGTTCCCATTTCTTTTCAGTGGTCTTTATCCATACCGCTAATGTTTTTAGAGTAATGCCATCTTGATGATGGACTTTATTTTCAAATACAATTGTTTTTGTCGTGTTGCGTAATTTCTGTGCATTGAAAAGCAATACTAAAACCTTTTGAGGAAATATATGATCATTTGTGTTCCAAAGGAGAAGAAACAACTAGCTGTAAGAACACCCAAAATCCAAAGATGGATGCACAGTTATTGATGGCTAAAGCAGGATATTCACCTATACTGGCTTCTGCTCATGAAAGTAGCTGTATCTGCCTGTGGAGTATTCAGGTAGCCAACTGAATGTCTTTGGGAAGGGACTGGGATACTGAGAAGATAATTCCACTAATATTTGTAAAATTGCTCTTTAACTAGCAATTGCAACAGCAGATATTTATTGCATCTTTTGGTTATCAATATCTTCCATGGACCCAAATTAGTTCTTCTTTAGTAACTGTAGCACGGCTTAATGGCAAGCAGAAAACAAGGAAACATGATTTGAAATAATTATAAAAAACTGATTCTAAATTTACGTGAAAGTCTAGACTTTGATTTTTCACCCACCACATTTACCTTCTAAGAAAGAATGACAGGCAAGGCAAAGTATCCTACTCTCAGAAGAGGATAAATATGTCTGGAAAATTGTACAAGCCAGCTAGCACTAGTAGGGTAACAAACCAGGAGAGAACAGTGTCCTAACACATAACATCTATAACTGTTATGGGCTTGAAAAGCCAGTCATGCAACCAAATGGCAAAGGCTTATTTGTCATATCACCTCAGATCTATAAGACTTTTCCCAGACATCATGTTACTCTAAATAAGATACACAAAGTAAATACAGAAAGAAGGAAAAATACCATGATGTGATTGGTTGATTGGTAATACTGGTCATTGTGGCAGTGAGTGATCATAAAGAATCAGCCATGTAAGTCTTTTACAGGAATCCCAGCTAAAGGAAGCCATGGGAAGAATTTTTCAGAAAGATGGTTGAGGTAACCTTGCAGATTTTTTTATGCAAAAATAGAAAATGATGGTAAATGTATCCAAGTATAGTAGGTGTGAGTTTTATCAGGTTTTGCTTTCATCACAGTTGATATATTAGTGTGCTTAGATTCCTATTGGAATCTCCAAGTTCATGTCATCACTGGAATGATTGTCATCATCATTACATGGATGACAAAATAAGAATCGCCTTATCAGTAAGACATTCTCCCTCACATCCTCCCAATCTTGAAGAGGCAGTAATGGAGAAAGGCTACTGGTGATGCATTACCATCACAGGAGAGACACAGACACCACAGCAGAGTCAGAGTGGGAAAAGAGGAAGTTTAATATTCACTTTCAGCTTATATAGATTTCCAGAAATGAGACCACATTGGAAGACTGAGGTTCAACCTCTTCAATTCCACTGGTCTGAGAAAGTGTCCATCAATTGTCCCTCCTAAAGAGAAGAATGTAAACAATATAGACAGTTACAGAAACATTGCTTTGTTTACATGAAAATCTGTGAGAAACTGACTCCAAAATATGTAAACTACAGAAGGCTTAGTAAGAATAGCAAAAGAGCAGGCAGCATACTGGTGCTAGCTTGAAAAATAGAACAAATTGGTGAAGGAGACATTATGGGCCCATTTGCAGCAAAAAACAACATTTCAGTAGCAAGTGAGGGGCATACTGATGTTATTCCATAGCAAATGAGGGGTAAGTGGTGAAGTGGGGGTAGGTGCAACTAGACTGACTTGCCTGAAGAACTAAATACCTTGTCCTTTCAACGCACAAGAGACAGCAATCCAGAAGAATATACCACCGCATTCTTCATCATTCAGTAGATTTAGGAATTTACCTTCTTAGCAGCTTTCTGAAGATATATAAGCTCAGTAATGTTGAATAGATAAAATCAATGGCACCCAAATTCTGATCAATTAATATTTTAATGTAAATATTATAAGATAAATATGTGGGGTTTGTTTATTTGTTTGTTTGTTTATTTGTTTTAGGGAAACTTGATGAAAAAACTTCTGCCGTTTTCAGAACATCCCTCAGGTCCTCTGACAGCATTGTGTACAGACATCTTCACTAAAATTCTTTTGACAGGCAGTAAAGGTGAGTAAACATGTTAGTCATTCTGTTCAGGACAGTCAGTAGGACAAGAAAATTTCATGATGTAAATGTGCCAGAAATGTGGAAATTATGATCCAAGTGCTGCCAGGTTTTTTCCATCAAAGCAATAATGAAAAAATTATAAAAAGCCTTTTGTTTTATTAAAGGATGGTAGATTAAAGATGAGTGTTACAGTGTTATCAGTAGCATTGTTTTCATAAAAGACATTAAAATTTTCTTCATTCACATGCCCTGAATATACTTTCCATCTAAATTACAACAATGATCCCAAGGGCAAAGATTGCTGCTAAGAACAAGCAAAAATTTCAGTTCCATGGCAATCATACTAAATAAAAAGCTGCAACTTGAGCTGTACCAAGAGCTGTGATTCAAACACTGATATGAAGTGCACAATAATGGCTCCAGCAGTACACAGCTATATAGAAAAAGCACTTGTCTATGCTAGCAGCTCATTGCTAGACTTTGAATTTCACATGAAGTATGGCTTTTCTTTGGCAGAATGTTCAAAAGTTTTATCTGTTGTCTGATTCTTCTTCTAACCTTTGGAATCACCCTGGTAATTTTCCATTCTGTGTCCATCATAATGTGTCGCTTTTCTTTTAAAATACATATTAAAATTGTTTTCTGCCAGCTTCCTTCTTTTATGTGGCCAGGAATTGGATGGAGGAAAGGATTTTTCCCCTTTTTGTTTCAAAATTGAGCAATAATTTGACTTTTATACTGGAAATTATGAGGAGTCCACTCCTCTCTGATCCAAATGAGTAAATGATTTCAGAAAGGCAGCATACACCGAACAGTATTTCAATTAATTGTGGAAAAGTATCCACCCTACTACCTATTCATTTAATACTCTCCCTTTGCCTTTTTGTATTGGTGTCACTGTGTATTTGTTTTTCATGCTTTCCACACTCTTCTCTTTTATTTGCAGTGCTGCTACCAATTTCCTTTCCCCACTACATATTTTTCCTTGCTATGAAAAGGTCAGCTTCTCTGCCTGCCTCCTCCCTTGCTTGCAAATGTACAGTCCTAGAAATCAGATGTGACTGGTATGAAAGTTGGAATTACACAAAATATTCCTCTGCCTTGTTGTAGAAATGAGAAGTGAGAGGCAACTTCATCAGGAAAGAGGGAGCCTAGGCAGGGAACAAAGCAGTTATGGTGATAAGGAAAATGGTTCTTTGATTCTAGTTTCACATGAGTGCACTAAAAGGTTGTAAAACATTAGGCATTCATTATATATACAATTATTAAATTTTGCCTATTTTACCAGGATTGAAAACCAACTTTGTCCATTTTACCAGGACTGAAAATCAGTGTAATCCCCAGGAAGTTCTGATACCTCAGCTGTGCAATAGACAACTGTCTTGACAAGATGACTCTTGTTTTTCTCTCATAATTTAAAGAAAAAGCTTTACCTTACTTCGATTTCAAACCTATCCTGCTAGTGACACATTGTTCACAACTAGCATATGTGTTTCTTTGCATTTTAATGAACAGTCCATTATTTCTACTCCAAGCTAGACAATAAGATAGTTATATTCACTGTAAACTAACTGACCTGTGTTCTCTGCTTCATTCTGCCCAGTGTTTACTGAGAGTAAATGGCAGCAACAAGTGAAGGTGTAGCACTAAAGAAACTTACTGATGTTTTGCTTTGTCCTTCCTTAAACAGAAGGATATATTATTCGCTGGAACATCACCTCATTCTTAGAAGATTCACGAAATAGAAAAAATGTAAGGAATTATCTTTCAGATCTTCTTAACTTGAACAGTATACCCAAACAAACAAAAAAAAAAGCAGAACTCTACAAGGATAAAAATGCTTTCTGCATCTAAAGATCACGTTTTGTGCTTGAAATAATAACTTGATGCTGTGAAAAAAAAATAGAAAAATGTAAGTGAAATGGCGTTAGCATTATTTCACTGTGTTTAAAGAAGGTATATTAAGAATGAATTTATGCATGTCCCCTGAGTGGCATTTCTACCATATGCCATTTGCAGGCTGTTTCATGGAGGGATAATTTTTCACCTCTTCTAATTTTCAGAAAGACACGCTGATAAATCCACTGAGATAGCAACCATGGTGGGGTACAGAACTGCCGCAAATGTGATTATGTTGCTTTTTTCCCCTCAGAAAATAAGGGAGGAGCTCTGCTGGAGGGCACATGCTACTGAAGTGGTTGACTTATTTATTGTAGAGGAGAAAAATGTGGTAGTGACAGCCTCCATTGATGGTTCAGTCAGGTATAAAATGACTAACACTTCTTACTGCTATGGCAAATCAGTTAAGCTATCTTCAAAGTTCCTTTTCCTGCTGCACTTCTATATAGGCTAGAACTTAAATAAAGTAAAACACTGGATGCATTTCTGTTCTGCACCCGAAAGAGCTGGTTTTAATGTAACAGTTCTCTGGAAGTCAGATCTTTTGCTGACTGTCATTTTCTTTCAGCCCTTGCTTTACTTTGAACACATAGGTAATGACTACATAATTTTAAAAATTACCTCCTGTTCTAATCCTATTTTAGCTTTCAATACTTATTAAATTGACATGAATCCTAAGCATGGCATCTAATCAATGTGTATACAATTAGACCATGGAAGCCTGAAGGTACTTCATAGAAAACTGTAATTCCTTCTTGACTAACAAGTACATTGAAGGGGTTTCTTTTGGTTTTTTGGGAGTGAAGAAATTTTGTGTAGATCCTGCTCTGGTGGCAGCACTTCACTACAGGAAAAATTCAGAATTTTGGTGCATTTACTCTTCATTTTCATATATACAAACATGAACTGGTTTTTCTTTTGTTTTTTTACAACCTCCTGATTTTTTTTACTCTCAGTTTATTTAAGTTATAAAACCGATCTCATTGATGTTTTATGACTAGCACACTGAACTCTAGAACAGTGCTGCAGAATTTGATAATAAACACAGATATTATCTCACTTCTGTTCCAGTTCTAAAAATATCCGTTTTTCTTTTCTGCCGTTTGGCACTGCTTCTACTATGTCTGTAGGCTTTGGCATGCCAGGACTGGATACTATTTTGGTTACTTTGGACAAGCCAGGAAGTTTGAATTATCAGATACCAGTCGGTTGATTTTGCCTTCTGATGTTAAGGATTATTCCACTATAATTAAAGAGGAGAGCCAACATATGGAAAAGAAGAAGGTTATATATCCTCTCACACTGGACAGAGACAAGTAAGATCTCATAAATTTACATTCATGTATGATTAGGGGAAGAGTTTTAAAAATATGCTTTAAAAACACCTTTCATCTGAAGGTCAGGAAAAAATTAGTACTATGTGTTATTCAGAAAAATCTTTTTAAAGATGGTTTTTGACCCTGTATGGATGAGTCTTTTCATTTTTATGACTTGGTGACAGTCAGGATTAGGTGACATTCAGGGTTTGAACTCCATAATAGTGATGACTGTCTCAGCTTTTAGCCTAATTCGAGGGTGGTATGTTATATATACTGTTCAGGTTAGCAGCCTGTTACCTTTCAAATTCCTAAAGTTGCTATATTTCTGGATCTCCAAAAATTTATTGAAAAAGCTTAATGTGAACAGTTTTGATCAAAACACAAATCCTTTTAGAAGAATAACCCAATTTAATATTTCATTTTAAGAAATTATCATCTTAAATTTGCTGGGATGGTACGGATACATTCACATACACGGGTAGAGGATTCACAGATTATGGCATTCTGAAACCGGCATAAATGTGTGTTCAATAGCTGTGCTGAACTTTTTTCTAGGTAGAGTTCTTAAGGGATATGGGTTAGTTACAAGTCAAGCCAGAGAGCCTTGGCAGTTATTTTAAGTACCTATTTCTAGTCCTGGAAACTCTCTGGTTCATTAATTATTGGATTAACCAAGTGAACAGAAATATTGAAGAGGGCATCTTCAGAGGTGATGCATTGTCTTAAGTAACAAAGCAATCCAAATATGGAAAAAATATTCAGGACTTAAAAAGTCATACATTGTTTAGTGGTAAGGTTTCATATACCATGTCCATTCTTAGGCTGCCTTTCAACCAAAGCATTTTGGGACAGTGGAAAACCTCTAAGGTGCTTTACTGTTACCCCATTTAATTTGGTATCTTGTTAATAATTATTATTCCATGGAGTTCTTACTAATATGGGTAGTGTCACTGCAGTCAGAACAGTAGCTCATCAATACAAAGAAGTGCTTGGCTGTATTTGAAGAACCCCTGTAGTTGCTCTGAATAGTCAGCAGCCAGTTTGATACCTCTGGAACCAAAGATAATATCATTGAGTCAGCTAACCTGAAAGAAACTTTCCAAAAATTACAGACCTATGTCAAACTGTGACTACTTTTTGAGGATTCTTCAAATATTTCAGTAGAGGAGAATGGCTGTCATACATTTAAACACATTAACTAAACAGACAAAGAAAATGAGAAATGCTTAACTGTGTAGGGAACTGAGGGAAAAAAGCAGTCACATACCATGCAATAGAAAGTTTCAGTCTTATCATTCTACAAGCTTTGCGTGCTGTTACCTCAAGAGTGACTTGGTTCCTCTGGATTAACTGCACCAGATATTGTAGCAGAGAGCTAGCTGTGTTACTTACAGATGCTAGGCTTTGTTCTTTGCAGGATGCAAACAATTGTCTTGGGACAAGTCGCTAATCTTTGTGATGCTAGTATAATTCACTTTTTTGGATAACTCATATGATATTCATCACTAAGATAACAGTTTAGGATCTCCATTCACGAATCATGTTATATGTATTATTAACAGATATATATTCATGGAATCATAGAATCATTAAGGCTGGAAAATATTTCTGAGATCATCAAGTCCAACCATTAACCAAGGACAACCATATTCATTTCTAAACCATATCCCTCATATCCAGATGCCTCTTGAGCACTTTCAGGAACAGTGACTCCACCACCTCCCTGGGTAGCCTGTTGCCATGCCTGACTACCCTTTCAGCATACAAATTTTTCCTAATATCTAATTAAACCTCCCTTGGTGGAACTTGAGGCCATTTGCTCTTGTCATGTTGCCATCTGGGAAAAGAGGCCGAAACCCACTTGGCTACATCCTCCTTTCAGGCAGTTGTAGAGATCAATAAGTCTCCCCTGAGCCTCCTTTTCTCCAGGCTAAACAACTCCAGTTCTCCCATCTGCTCCTCATAGGACGTTTCCTGAATTGAGAGGCCCAGAACTGGACACAGCGCTTGAAGTGTGCCCTTACCAGTGCCGAGTACAGGGGGACCTAATCACCCATAGTCCTGCTGGCCACACTATTTGTATATTGCCGATTGAATATCTATCCCAGCATATTCTGAGTAGGAAGGGACCCACAAGGATCATTGAGTCCAATCCTTGAGTGAACGACCTGTACAGGGATCAAGCCCACAACTACGGCATTATGAGCACCATGCTCTACCATGCACTATGAGCTGGTGACTATGTGCTGTTGGCCTTCTTGCCCACCTGGGCACAGCTGGCTCATGTTCGGCCACTGTAGACCAGCACCTCCAGGCCCTTTTCCATGAGGCAGCTTTCCAGCCACTCTTCCCCCAGACTGTAGTGCTATGAGGGGCTGTTGTGGCCCAAGGGCAGGACCTGGCACCTGGCCTTATTGAATTTCATGCTACTGGCCTTAGCCCATTGGTCCAGCCTGTCCAGGTCCCTCTGAAGAGGTTTCCCACTGTTCGGCAGATCAACATTCCCATCCAGCTTGCTGTGATCTGTGAACTTACTGAGGGTGCACTTGATCTCCTCATCCAGATCATTAATAAAGATATTAAACAGAACTGGGCCCATCAGTAAGCCCTGGAGAACACCACTTGTGACTGGGTGCCAGCTGGATTTAACTCCATCACCACTCTCTGGGCCTGGCCAGCCAGTCATTTTTTACCCAGCAAACAGTGCACCTGGCCAAGCCATGACCAGCCAGCTTCTCCAGAAGAAAGCTGTGGGAAAATATTCCCCAAATGTGCACGCACTTGAAAAGGCACAAACCCATCTGTGCAGCATAGGTGCTTAACAGTTTAAACAAGCATCTCAGGAGATTTATTAAAAAATGTCAGCAAGTAGATAGAACCATACAGAAGAATGGTCTCATTCTTCTATATGGTTCTATCTACCTGTGTAGTTCCTCCCTGTAGTTCCTTAGCTTGTGTAACCTGACTTATTTTTCTGATTATAAAGGCAAGTATTAATCTGAACTAACAAACACTCTAGATAATTTCTTCTCATGACTAAATTTGGAAACCAGACATATGAGCAGAAGACACCTTTGTTATGAAAGTGACATTCAGGTGTACTAGTCAGAACTTAAAGAAATGCTGAAAAGCCATTATCAGACAGTGAGTTAGCACAAGACTTGTAAATGGTGTTTATAGTAAGATTTCCTGCATTCCACAGGTGACAGCCATACCTGGATTGACAAAATATTAGTGCGGCACTCCATGACACCTATGCAGGGGTCCCAATATAAAATATATTTTGAAGATATGTGAAATAATTTATATTTCAAAATAATTTCATTTTGGAGCCTAGTTCAAAATAATTTTATTTTGGAGCCAAATAAGAATATTGTGTTCATAACTCTCATTTTGATAGGAACTTCAGATTTTTTTCTGTCGTGTGCATACAGGTGGAAGTCACTGACCAGTTCACCTTCAGATTTAGAAAAGGCTGGACATGGGGAAGCAGCTGACAGCTTCAAGTTTTTCAGAGCTCTGGCACCTGAAAAGGTAGCTAATGTATATGACACATTTATGTTCTGTGCAGCATATAGAAAATAAAAATGTATTTCTCATTTAAAAATTATCCATAAATAATGCTACATATCTTTGTCATTCAAGGGACAAGCTAGAACAAAAATGCAAAAACAGAGGGATCTAAGAGTCTGTGGTTTTCATTCTCATTTTTCACATTTTCAAATTTCACTTTAAAAGGTAGCACAAACTGATTCACTGGTTTAAACATGTAAAAGAAACCCTAGAATTTTCCTCTGCTTCAACAGAAAACCTAAATATCTCAAGTTTGCTTGAAGGATGTGTGAAAATACTAGAATAATAGTGAATCCCTGGTTGCGTACAATAGTTCTTTCAGTGTTCCTACAAAATCAGAAGCCAGGAGAGTTAGATTTCATTACATATACTTTCCATAACACTAATTGAATATCAGTGGAGCTCTTCCATCTTTGCTGGCTTTAACCTTAAAATTCATGGGAATATAAAACTTCTCTTGCAGTTGTAGTAAGAATGTCTTCATTACCTTTTGTCTTCTGCTGCTAATGCACTGACTTTGGCTTTCCTTGGTCAGCTCCAATCTTTGGAAACTTTTGAGTTTGCAAGCAAACAGGCTGGTGCAGTATTTGGGTTTCTTCCTATATATGAGGTAAGCTCAAGTGTTTTCTACCTTTTGTGGTGGTGTTCATACATCAGAAGCCATTAGCACTTGTACGTTATTACAGTGACATACACTGACATTCCACTGTTAATTGTCTGCTTCTCAATTTAATTTTCTAACATGATTTACATTACTACCTATCCAACTCCAACTTTGGTGGAAGCTTGAGAATCCAACTGAAGTGAGCATGCCAAAAAGTGAGTATTGCCAGTTAACTTCCCCTGTTCCACCTCATGTCATTAATGTTTTGCTCAGATTCAATTCTTTTAACCAGCCCCAAACCTATTGATTCCCATCTACCCAAAGCTTTGAGTATTGTAAGGTAGTACTATTTTATGGGTATTAATGATCTGATCTATTGCAAGCTGTCTAGCAAAGCCTCCTAGGTTTTTCTTCTATGAAGCAAGATCAGAATATTCCACAGGCTTTTCTATCCCACATATCACAGGATTAAAAGAATCACCCCTAGCAAAGGTGCTGATCCTTTTCTGTAGAGGGTACCTAGAGAACTAACTTGGATGAGAGTTTGATCCTAGATGGCTGGTTAGGTGGGATTAATAGAATACTTTGCATCCCACCTCTGCATTCCAATATATATGACCTAATCCTTGTACATGCAGTATTACAATGTGTCAAAAAAACCTCAGGAGCATAGTTGGCACATATGCTATTTTACCGACTATAAATATACTTTGGAAATCTGTGTTTTGTTTTCTTCCTGAAAAAGAAAATAAAATATAGGGGTTCTTGTGCCTTGGGAAATTAGGAGCAACTACTCTGAAGCCAATGGCACTGCGATGGATTTACAACAAAATGAAATCAGACATTTTCTGTAAGCTATGTGCACAAAAACTTATTTTTTGTCTGTGCTGTTACAAAATGCTATCAATCTGGTCTATTCACCTCAGTATGTTAATTAGTTATTGAAATGTTTTAAAGGTCTTCAAAGGATCAAAGCTGAGAAGTCCAGTCACAAGGGACGGCAAAAGGATCCAGATCCCACTGAAGACTCGAGTCAAAACAAATAGATGTAGTTTCCGTCTTCATTAAAGTAGATTAGAAGATTTCTTTTGGGGTTTTTTTCTCTGTTTTTCTTTTCAATTACATTTAAATCTATTTCATTATTAAGTAGAACATATAGAAAACAAATCTTTACTTCTATTCCAATCCTTCATGCAAAGAATAAATTCTAATAAAGCCAGTGTATGATTACAACTAGATATTGAAAAGTCCATTTGACTTCATGTATATTTGCTGACAGATACTCTCTATGTCAAAACCACTGACTTCCTTCTGCTTCAATTTGTCCAGTTTGAAGTTTTGAATACTGGATATTACACTGCTATTTTTCCTGCCAGATTAATCATAAAGTCAACAAAGAGTTAATATGCCCCGCTGTTTCTGCCTGTTCGTTCTTTGCTTATGCTTTCAAAGAGTTCAGTCTCTAAGCCAGAAAAGAGCCTGCTGAGCTCATATTCAATTAATTATCCACCGTGATTCTGCAATCTTTTCTCTCATTTCAGCATTCCAGGACAATGTCACAACATGACACAGCGCACAGATCATATTTTCATCCTCGAAATGGTGCCAAGTGTCTCACCTTAGTGAGTAGTTAGGATAATGCATACAACTAGTGGTATTATTACTTACTGTTTTGGGGAAAATAGCAGGTTTTCTATATCACTGGTATTGAATGGTGTTTGATCTGCTGGCCTTCTTGAAAAGACATTCTTCTCATGAACCGAATATACAATGACTTGATATTATTTATCTGCCTTTGACTGGTTACAAGGCTATGATGGATTTAAGGGTAGCTGCAAAATATCTTGTGGGAGTATATGTAAAATTCTTATGGTCAGCTGTACTGGATCTGGCAGGGATTAGTGTAATTTCTCCATAGCAGCCTGCAGGGTGCTATGTCCTGGATTGGTAAATAAAACAGTGTTGATAACACAGCAGGGTTTTAGCTATTGCTGAGCAATGCTAGCACAACAAGAAGGTGCTTTTTTCCCACACCCAGTGAGTAAGCTGGGAAGGGACACAGCCAGGACAGCTGACCTGAACTGATCAGAAATTTTCCATACCATATAATATCCTCACAGAATGAGGGAGGGAACCAAGATGTTCATGATTACAGTGTTTGTCTTCCCATGTAACCATTCATTATGTGTGCTGAGGTCCTGTTTCCCAGGAAGTGGCTTAACAAACATCTTCCTGCTGGTGGTTAGCAGTGCTTCAATTCCTTGTTTTGCTTTGCTTGCACGTGCAGCTTTGCTTCACCTATTAAATGGTCTTCATTGTGCCCCAAGAATTTTTTGCACTTTTGCTCTTCCACATCTCTTCCCCATCCCATTGGAAGAAGCAAGGAAGCAAGCAAGAAACTGGGCAGGCACTTGGTGTCTGCCAGGGTCAGCCCACCACATTAGCCAATCTTGTAATCAAAACTAAAATCAAACTTGTCTGACAAAACAAATGGCACCAGATAAAGTGTGATGATCTGCCATTTACTACTTGTGTTCACTTCATCTGACCCAAGATTTAGCAGCTAGCATATGAAAGGTAACATTCTTGCAATGCTGAGTCCTGTATCATTTTGAAAGCTCCATAAAGTCTCTTTCAGTAACCTGAAAATTGCCCCTGAAAATTGCCAAATCTTCAAAGATTATTAAAATACACAGTTCGGGTTCAGAGAGATCCTTACCCATTTATTTTGGTGCTCCTAGGTGTTATATTTTATCATATGTAATGTAATATTTTCTCTTTGGCATTTTCCCTGCTAATAGTCAGGCCGAAATTATTTCACTGTGGTTGCAAGATGCAGATATCCTACTCCTTTTCAGTTTATTAACTATTTACTTCCTCAAAACTGACTATTTACTCAATATTTTCTTTTTACCAAACTTTTAGCAGTGTTAGGATTTCACAGGTTCATAATTTTCTAATGGTACCCTTTTCAGTCTTGCTTCCTTCTCCCTTTGTTTTTCTTTATTAATTGCCTGTGTTTTCTAGGATTTGACTTGTAGTCATGGCTATTCATGCTACTACATTCTCTACTGTCCATATACTATCCATAAGGTAGTACTATTGCCCGTAGTAATCAAGTGTTTAATCCTATGGTGAATGAAATCAATGGACAAGCTGTCAGAAAGGAATCATGTTGTAAGGAAAATTGTCAAAAATGCATGATGACTGTGTGCTATCTTTATCAGCTTCCACCCAGTCACTACCTTACTGTTATGCTATTTAAAGTGTGATAAAATTACAGTGCTATAAGATTTTTTCCCTATTTCATTATATTAAAAAACCTGAAGTAGATCAGACTGCATGTCATTGCTCAACATTACTGTTTACCTCCAAGCCCTAGGGCTTTATAAGGACCAAAAGGAAACTGGTCCTGGCCCCAAACATTTTACACAATAGACATTATCCAACTGTCTTTCTTAATTGTCAAAAGAAAAGCAGAGACATTTAATTTATTTGAACAGATAATCCACTAAGGCATTCCACAGAATTTATTAGAAAATTAGTTGTTTATCATGTGCTTCAAAACAGAGGATGAGACTGGAAAGAAATTAAGCACAGGCAAGTGATATTTGCACCCACTCATCTTACAGCAGGCTTTTCAATGCTGGGTCTAGTACAAAGGTGTATGTTAATGGATTTGTTGGTATTAACAAATTTCCTCTCTGTGGATTTCCTCCCTGTTGATACATTCCTTCGCAGGATGGTTTCTTTCTACCAGTATCCACAATTATATTGCAGGCTAAAATGTTCCAGGTGAATGAGTTGTTTGATTGTTGGAGATCACTACTCTATTAAGGAAAGGTATCTTAACAAGACACCCTCTTTCAGCATGGCACAAGTTTGTGCTTGTACTGGCTGCAGTAGTTAATTTTCCAAAACTTCATTACAGCCCTTGCCAGTGCTTTACAAAATCTGTGACGCTCTTCAGCTGCCCTCACCCACTGGGGCAGTTCAAGCTGAATGGCATCAATGGGGCCTGAACTCCGGGAACCAAAAGTCTTTGTTATGTATCCGCCACTATAATAGTTTCCATTTTTTGGGCTAGGATTGGATGGAGAAGGCACACAAACATAACTCTTATTTTCTTCTTCAATATATTTACCCAAACTTCTGTTCCCTGCAACCAAAGTCTCAGAAGACACATTGACCAGCTGACTGGCCAGATGTCTAATTGAGGAATTCGATGCAGAAAAGACACCTGAGTTAAGGGAAGTTTTTGAAAGTGTGTAACCTAGTTCTATCCACCTTTCAGGATGGGCTTGTCCATGGATATCAAGAATGAGGCCCCCTGACATCTGTGATTTTGCAGTGGTCAAAAACCCCATATAGTCCTCCCAGGCCTGTTCTGCTTGGGGAATTCCAAAGGAGGCTTCTTCCTTTTCCCTGTTAGCATCCATCTTGAACCTCTGTAGGCGGTTTATGATGATATGTGGGAAGAAACCATGAGTAATGCTGTTGATTTCTTCAGCAAGAGCCAGAGCCACCTCTATAGTATAGCTGTCTTGGTTGGTAGACACTTTGCATTCCTTAGGATTTTGAATACTTCCAGGAGGACAGTCATGAGAGAAAATACAAGAGGATGTCTTTGCATCCCAACAGCCAGCTTCTCGATCAGGGATGTCTTTAGGTTTCATTGACCCACCATGTGGGACAGAGAGAATGAGGTTCATGTTGCCCACTTGATATTCTGTTAAATTATTATGACCAAATATAACATCTTTGGTGCCAGTGACTTTCAAAAGCAAAGGTAAAATTGAAAGGAGGAATAAATACATATTTTTCATTTGCTGTTGGAAGACTCAGCAATATGGAATATGTCAGTACCTACAGAAAAGCAAAAAACAGACTAGATTATTTACACCTGGGAACACATGAGACTGTTCAGCTGCTACTGGCATAATTAGTTAATGATTAACCTATTTTAGTTTTATTGCATGTAGCACAAAGAATAACACTTATATGAAAAAAACAATTAACAGGGCACTTAGTATGGCTAGATGTAACAGATGCAAGGGAAATGGTAGGTTGCTGGACCTCCCCCATTTTCCCAGAAAGCTCAAACACTACTTGGTCACCCTATCTGATTCCAGAGAATCATCCGAGCAAAATATATGAATTTTTTTTTTTTTAAATCAAAGCCTCTCTTTTTTTATCTCTGAAATGTAAGAAAATTCTAACAAATTTGATAAAACATCTGTGTGTCATTGACCTGTGTGAAATACCTTTGTATTATCAATGTGGTTATATAAACTAGAGGCTATGTTAATCCAGGCCAACACTTGTGTGACCAAGCTTGTGTAAAACAATGAGACTGATAAAAATTGAGTGCTACCAAGCTCTGTCTCTAACTGTGCTCCAGAATGAGTTACTTTAAGACCTTTATGGATAGGTACTAGTGAGTGCATTAAGTAGTGACTCTGTTCTCTTTAGTTTGCAAGTCTTCATTCTCTTCAAGTGACCTAAGATATTTTAAAGCCCTCACTAATTATGCCATTTTTTGGAAAGCTGAAATTTAACAAGATGCTGACAGGTCTTTCTGGTTTGAAGATACCTCTAGCAAGATCAGCATCTGAGTGTAACTGGTGGCTGTAACATGAACCAGTAAAGTCAGTGAAAAGCAGAATTAAAAAGGATACTTTTCACTTCCAGGAGCAAAACAACCTCCTCAGTAAAGGCCAGATGAGGAGTATATAGACACAAGCATTTGCAGATGAATCAGAGTACCCTGTTGACAGGTCCCACCCCTATCATTACAGCACCGATAGAAATGCAGAGGATAAGAGGACAGACAAAGGAGAGAGTAAGAAAGAAGATCAGAACAAATCTATCCCCAGCTTCTGGCCCGAGACTATGCATGAGAGCAGCCAGTAATACTGAGAGGGCAGGGGGCACTGTGGGAGCACCTGCCATCAGCCGCCTACTCTAAGAAAGGGAGAGGGCAACTTCACCCAAATAACGCAGCAAAATATTCTCTTTCTGCTATGAGGGAGTGCTGCTGGATTTTTAGAGATAATCTCTCCTACCCACTGCACTGCACTCTGAGGACCTTGTACCTGAAAATAAACATCTGTCTTCTGCTCTTCTTTCTGGGCTGAAAGTCCCATAAAAGTCTGTGAGCTGGAATCAGATCTCTGAGAATCTCATCTACAGTCTTCCTGTTCATGACAAAAGATTTTTTTGTTTCATTTTAAGCTTTCATTTAAAAGGTCCTTTTAGTTGAACTACTGGCTTAAAACAAGATTTTATCCAAAGCCCCATATGGTTCATGTTTCCGTAGACTTCCTTGAAGCAGATGTTCACCTGCTAGTTCACTGTGTGCTACCAGAAACACAGAGGAAAGGAACGCTTTGTCAAACATTATTCAAAATCCCTTTTCTCAGAAAAGTAGACTACACGTGCAGAATGTGTAAGTCTAGGCATGGCTTACCTGAGGTGCAGGGGAGTCCAGCACCAAGTTAAATAATGGACAGCAACAGCTCCCCAGGGGCTGCTCACCTGGCCCAGAAGGACTCGGGTTTCTTCGTCTCAGGCTCTCTTAAGCACGATGGGACAGCTGTTCCTTTCCCACAGCATGCCAAGCTGTTTGTGCTTATCAGCAGCAGCTTGCTTGTCTTTTGCAATTTCTTGTTAATTATTGAGTCAAGCTGTTCATGCTACTAGATCATGCCTTAGTGACATATGGAGAGAGAGCTCTGTGTAATTCCCAAACTGAAAGTTACCTTGGGCTTGACTGAAAGTCAAATTCTGGACAGACTTGGAGAGTCTGGAGGCACCTGTGTTATTGTGAGATTGAAAAAAAAAAGTAATTTAAAATGGTAGTAATGACTGCAGGACTAGTTTGAAGATTTACCTACAAATTTTGAGATTTTCCTGCCTCTGCTGCTTCCAAAGCGAAACTGAACTGCCCCTTGCAGTCAGCTGCAGGTGAGGCTCTGTCCCAAGAAGCCTCTAGGGGCCAGGCTGAGCCACGCAGCTACAAGGAATGGAGGCTTCAGCAGCACCCGGATGTATGATTTCGCAACGACAGATCACACGGGAAAAAAATGCACTGGGATATTAGAATTTACCGTGCTTTTGTTTCCATGCTAATATTACGTTTCCAGACATAAAAAAACCTTGCCACAAGTAGCACAGCCACACTAAGACAAGTTCAGAATAGACACTAACATGATCACCAGATAACCATATGAAAACTATGTTAACTAGATAATCTAGGTTTTTAATAACTTTATTAACACTATTCATATAATATTTTCCTGCTAAACAAGGATCTTTTAAAAACATTTCCTCTGCTACTAAATATAGTTTAAGGATGATATGCTCTAAACTTCTCTCAAGTGTGTACAACTGTTTATGAATTTGTTTGTATTATTAAAGTCTGACTTCTTAGCTAAGCTAAAAAAAGCTGTGAAAACATAGAGTCCATAAATAAAAATTTCAATAAAAAACATAAAGGGTGCAGTGGGTGTAATACTGCCACCCATCAGAAAGAAATCAAATTTCTTCTCTTAAGAAATTTATTCAATAGTCAAACTAACTTTAAAACCAACTTTTTGAGATAAAAGTGATCAATTTCTTTAGCAGTGAAAACAATATAGTAGCAGTAATAAGAAAGTCACTGAAATTTTGGAAGAATTAGTGTAAGCCAGATACCCAACCTACCAATATCACCAAAGCTGATGGTCTGATTGAGAACTTCAGTAAAGTGCTGGTTTCCATTCTGAGTATTTTAATCCACTGCAAGAAGACAATTACAGCTGTGCCAGACACTGCACAGAAGGAAGTTTAGTAAAAATCTGTAAGATGTCCTTGCCCATTGTAGTACACAATGGGGACAAATTTAATTTTGCTTTACTTGTCTGCATAAAAGTTAGATGCTTACATCAGACAGTGATCCCATTTCCTCTCTTTAGGAGAGCTAGAGGTACATCAATGTTCTTATCTTGGGCATCTGTCTCAAATTTCTATCAGGGGTCAACAAGGCTATACTTAGAATGGCTCTTTTTTATTACATACAAAAAACAGTTGCAAAGAAAACAAAATGTTTCTGCTATACTTTCTACTTCAAGATCTCTTTAAAATGTATTCTGCAAGTCACTATTGCAAAACTGCTCAAGGAAAGACAAAACACACAGCAGAGATTTGGCATAGTAATTTCTACTCTTACCAGCTCTCCTGATACAGGGGCTACTTGTGAAAGAAAAGAATTCTCTATATTACTACAACTCTTGTAACTAACCATAAAGCAGTGCTGCTTCCCTGTTTCATCTGGCACCTATGGGAAATAAAATTGCAATATTACAGTATTCTTCAAAGAAGAATAGTCACCAAAATGTTACCATCTGACTATTTTCTTCAAAGAGACGCTGTTGAACTTAAAGATTGGTGTCTTTAGCCAGTTTTAAGTCGAGATAGCTCTGCTGAAATCAAAAAAGCCTATGACTCATTGTATTAAGCTTCTGTTATTTTATAGACATTATGAGATGTCTATACACATTATGAGATGTCGAGAGGGTGGGTCATACTAGCTCATACATGCCTGAAGATATTTGTAATAAACTGAATGATAAGGCATATTGTGCTAACTCTTCAATTCCAAAGTAGCCATCCTTTCAGGTGAAGGAACTGAAAAGGAAAATCTGAGCTTGGAAAAAGTTCTATAGCTCTGGCTTCCTTCAATGCAAGTTCATTGGCTCCAGTGGTTCTGACTCTGAGGCTCACCTTAGGACTATTTTTAACATAATTTTCAGAAAATAGCCAAAAGTATAGTAAATTGAACTGCATGTAAGATTTTGAATGACATTGGTACATTACATTGTCTACTCTGATTATTGTTCTTCCCATGAGCACAGCAGTTTGAAAGAAAAAGAAATGTCAGAAGTGATAGAAGAACGTATTTGTAAGAGAAGTGAACCTAATCCAAATCGAATTCTAACTGCAATTGGATTTAAAACTTGTGGAGTGTGTCGTATATAGTCAGCATCACGGAGTGAAAAAAGAATTGGCAAAGCAGAATTCAATCAATATTTTCAACAATAAAACATCTTATGTTATCACTGTCACCAAGTTATTTCTATGCATTTCTTAGCTGAGAAGTTGTAATTCAGATGGGCTCTTTCCAGAATGCATTGAATTTAAACTTTGCTGCCCTCTGTCTGGAAACATTGATTTCTACACTGCTGACTGAGTCATCTGTGTCACCGAGTCAAAGTAATCTGTACAGACTTTAAAATGGCACATAGAAAAAGAAACTGTTATATGGTTGATATTGGCCTACATATGCTTCTTACTGCAATTTTTGTTTTTATTTATGCAAGCAAACCTTTAAGTTAACTGACAAGAAAAAGAATCTGTATCACATAATTGTAACTTTGACCATTCGTTCTTACATTAATTAGCCCCAGGGTTTCGGTGCTGTAACAATAACATCTGTCCCTCACTCGATCCCTGGCCCTCAGTGACCCGCGTCAGCCCCTCGCCTCCCCTCTCACGGCGCTGGCTACAGTCCACTGTCCTGTTAAAACTCTGCGGGGCCTTTTGATTTCTGCGTATTTCATGTTTATAAACGTCACGTTCTTCCTGTTATCCAGGAGACCCGCACAGCATGCCATCAGGAGTACGCCGTCCCACGGTTGCAGCACGGCCGCCGGCCCCGCCCATACGGGGCACCATGGGCATCGTAGTCCCCCGCGCGGGGCACCATGGGGATCGTAGTCCTCGCCTGCGGGGCGGGGCTGCCGGGTTCGGCGCGCGCTGTTCGAAAGCCCCGGGTGGCCGCCGCGCGCCGCGGCCGAGCTGAGCCGAGCCGGGCCGGGCCGGAGGAGCCGCGGCTGCCCCAGCGAGGCGCGGGCGGGTGGGGGCCGAGTCTCCGCGTCCCCCCTCGGTCTCTCTTCCCACGTCCCTCCTCGGTCTCTCGCCTCACAACGGGGTACAGCCGCCGCCGCCGTGCGGGGAAGCGGCCCCGAGCCGGGGTGCGTGGGGACACCCGCAGGAGCTTCTCGTGGCCCTGGCGCGGCCCAGCGCTCCGGCCGTGAGCTGACGGTCCTCGAGCGAAGATCAAGAGCGGCAACCAACAACACAAAGCGCTCGCCTTTGTGTCCGCTCCTTTTATTTCCCCCCCCCCCGCCCCGCTCCGGCATCATGGGGATCCAGGGCCTGCTCCAGTTCATCAAGGAGGCTGCGGAGCCTTCCCACGTGAAGAAATACAAAGGGCTGACGGTAGCAGTGGACACCTACTGCTGGCTGCACAAAGGCGCCTATGCTTGTGCGGAGAAGCTGGCCCGAGGAGAGCCCACGGATTTGTAAGTCTTTCTTACGTTTAAGTCTCGGCCCTTTTACAAACTAAAGTTTTGTTAACTTGGTGTTTCTTGAACTAAAAACTAAGTTACAGTAGTTTCTCTTCTTACTATTGTTTCTGAATTCTGAGTTGAACTCCTTAGAAATGAAATTTTTTTGACGATAAATTCCAGCGGTGCAAAATAAATTTAAAAAAAATTAAAGTATATTTTGGGGAAAAAACTCAGTCTTTTTTGGTTAGAATACCCAAGGCTGTATCAGTTAGGGTTTTTTTTTCCTGGCATGTCTCACTCTCAACTATAATCTAATTTCTTTGATGAAATTCTGTACGTGCAATTCTTTAATTTCAAATTTAATATTATTTTAAGACGCCTTTTTTGTATGCAAAGAAAGTTTGTAAATACTGCTGTGACAAAGATTGTAATGATGCCAAGGAATTTTGAGAGATGTGTTGTCCTCTGAAGAAGGTGTAAGATTTTTTGCTTAACATAATACATTTTTTGTTAAAGTAGCTTTTGTAACACATTTACACAGTTATATTTCTAGGGAGGGAAACGAACAAAAATTGTGGTCATATTTCAGATTCAACTCCACACCTTAGATCAGGTTTGCATTTCTTGCCCATCTCTGGAAATGGGGTTGAACTCTTGTTGTAGACTGGATATAGGTAAGATTGGAAGGAACCACTGGATATCATATCCAGTGGTTGCCTTAGAGTACCTTACTCAGGGTTGTGCTCAGATGGCTTTCAAATATCTCCAGAGAAGGAAGAGACTTGAAAACCTCTCTGGCCGACCTGTTTCAGTGCTTGGCTACTTGCACAGTAATAAAGTTCTATGTATATTCGAGTGGAATTCCTGTGTTTGGGTTTTAGCCTGTTGCTTCTTGCTTGTCCTATTGCTTGACACTACCCAGGGGACCAAGGATCCATCAAATGCTTGATTGGAGGCAAGAGAGAGTTGGTGTTGTGGAAGTGGATTTAAATCCAACCCTGCCTTGAAGGTAGTGGCGGTTCCTCAGAGTCCTGAGAATAGGATACACTTCAGTTGAGGAAAAAATTGACTGTCAGGAGAAATTTTCATAGTCATAGGAAACTTTGGAACGGTTGAATATGAATACATGAGTACTTTATGGGCAAGTCTTCTTTCCATGCACATGTGATCCTAGACTGGCGCCTTAACTATGATGTGGAGTGCTTTCATCCTTTAAAATTCATCTGGATGAAGGTATTATATAGCTACAGTGCTTTTTGCTCCTGTCTTTTAAAAAGCATAGTTATTTTTCAGTAGCTCTAGATCTAATTTCTTCAGTGCTCATATCCTTGCATTCTAAATGCTTCTAAATCCCACTCTCCTCCTCCCTTCCTCTGTCGATGGGGTTGCTCTTGTTGTTTTAAACAGTGTCCTCAAAATAAAATAAAGAAAAGTTTTTTTTTTCTTTGAGCATTGCTGCAATGTGCTTGCTTAGTGTTTACAGCAGTTATTAGATTTTAGTTCTATGCTGCTGATAAAATGATCTCATACAGATCTGTAGAAATAACAGGTAAGAAGGTGAGGGGTCTGAGGGAATAAATAACATCTGGAATGCCCAACAAATATTTTTTCAAGGGATGGGCTTTGAAGGCAGGGGAGGGTCGCCTCCTGGGCCATATACCTTCTTCACAGTTTGTACAGAAGGGGAACTCTTCTGTCTTTTGGAATATTTTCAGTGTTGTGCTTGTATTTTTGGTATGGGAAGATAGGTTTGTATGTCTTGTCCATAGGATATATCCATTATCTGGAGAGAAGAGTGGATAGTTCTACAAGGAGAGGTTAAATAACCCCATCACTTCCAACTCTACAAAAGTACTTTTAGTCTGTCTTTCTGGGGAAAGGTCATGTACTGTGCTTGTCTGTTTCTTGCCATTATGAATTGAGTTGCTGAAAGTAAAAAGAAAATCCATGTCTTAACTGGTCACGTTTTGGTCAGTATCAAATCCTAATACAGCAAAATCAACTGAATTATACTTGAATTTTTATTTCATTTTGTCTAGGAGAGAGGAGCAGTCAGCCCAGTTCTGAACTGGGAGGTGGATTATTTCTCTTGGTAAAAAGCCAACCACTGCATTCAAGTATTCTTAGTTTTTTGTGATACTGGGGGCATATACAGCCTGTTATGATTTTTGAACAATAGTTGGTCTTAAACTTACAGTTCTCCTTTCCTGCAACTGGAAAATACTTGTAATAGACTTGTGGTTAACAATGAAGCTTATCTCTCTTTTCTTACTTTTGTTATTGTTGATACAGTTATGTAGCTTTCTGTATGAAACTTGTTCATATGCTCCTCTCATTTGGAATTAAACCAATTTTGGTATTTGATGGATGTACCCTGCCCTCTAAGAAGGAAGTGGAAAAGGCACGACGAGAGTAAGTACCGAACTGTATTGATTTGCAAGCAATGCAGCTTTATCACTACAGTAAAAATCAAAACCCTCAAACTTCAGCTAGGAAGTAAGCTCTGCTAAACCCCCCTGCAATATAGTGTGATGTTTTTTAATTTATATCTAAAATCATTCAAACTTCTTAGAGGTTTTATTCCAAAAATAGAAATGCACTTCATAAATGAAAGCCATTTTATAGAGGAAGGAAGTAAACCTTTGAGCAGTAGTTCCTGTAATGTATTAGAGGTTTTTGGTTTACCCACGCTTGTGATCTCAGGGCAAAATTTTTTTTTCCTAATATAATTTTATTTAAAAATAGCACCCCTTTCCTCATCTTTCTCTACAACAAGATAAACTTGTTTCAAATTTCGATTCAGGTCCCTATAAATGGGACTTTTCATTGAAGCTATGAGAATTTTTCGGTAGTGGTTGTTATTTATGAATTCTCAAGAGACACGTGCGTCCTTCAGTGTGAAGTGAACAATTTCCGATTAATGAAATTAAGTAAATTAGGTTTTCTGTCCTCTAAATCAATAAGTATCTAGTGTCAGATACTCCCACCTCCCATTAAATATATTTTACTGCAGGCTAAGTGGGTGCATTTCTTCTTTTACACTGCTGATTTCAGTTCCTATTTGTCACTGTTTTCTGAGAAAATATTATCAATTTCAACATTCAAATCCAGTTGTCCTTGTCCATGCAGTGACCCAGTTATTCTTTTGTTCTAAAAAATTATGCAGTAGCCCAGATTTGGAAGGTGTTGCAATCTGTCCCCCTTTCTTACCTGTCTCTCTTAGTACCTTCTGGTGTTTGTTCTTTTGAGTGAAAAATAATCTAAGATTGATGGATATTTTTTACTTTTCTTTTAGGAGGCGACAAGCCAGTCTTCTGAAGGGGAAACAATTGTTGCAGGAAGGAAGACTGTCAGAAGCTAGAGAATGTTTTGGGCGCAGTGTAAATATTACCCATGCTATGGCTCATGAAGTTATTAAAGTAAGTTGTCAACTTTATTGATGATGCCAGTTTAAAAAAAAATCTGTGCAATAGGTAGCATATCCTACTCTGCTTTTTTGTGGCTACATCACTGCCTCTCCTATACAGGAAAGAAAATATTCCCACCTGCTTAGTCTCTAATTGTCCTGCATGTTATTGGATTGTGTTAGGCACAACTAACATACTAACTTGAAGTTAGTATGCCCATTTGTATAAACAGTAGCGATGTGCCAAACGAAACACATCGCTTCCTACCACTGTGAACTAAATTTGATAACACCAGTTTCACTTTTGCAGCACAAAAAAAAAAAAATCAAAATTTTTCTTTTCATTTTTTCCCATGGCTAGTTTCTGAGCATAGACTGCAGAAAAAAAAATCGGCTGATTAAAAATTGTTCTTGTAGTTTTTTCCTATACTTTCAATCCAGTCATAGGGTCTTTATCAAGAAGTATTGAGTTTGTTGTAGTACTGTTCTCCTTTGTCCAGAATATAACTTACATGAGTTTGAAGCTGTCACTTGAAGTCACATGCAGCGGCAATAGTGTTATAGGAAAGGTAGTTTGTGTAAACCAGTGTATATAGCTCTAAACTGATTAAAAGGTGAGGTTTTGACTATGAAATATTGGACTCTCACTGGGCCTGGATGGGTGTGTGATTAAAAAAGTCATGGTTTTGGCTTTTTAATGTAGAAGTCTTTGTTTTCAGATCTCTTAAGGTAATTACTGAAAATTAATGCTCAGTATTGTATGCATCTTGTTTATGTACAGGCTGCACGAGCCCAGGGAGTTGATTGTATTGTTGCTCCTTATGAAGCTGATGCTCAGCTGGCTTATCTTAATAAGACTGGCGTGGTTCAGGCTATAATTACGGAAGACTCTGATCTTTTGGCTTTCGGATGTAAAAAGGTATGGAAGAAAATCTTAGGAGCCTTTACCTCTCACAAAGTAGAGTTTGAAGTTGCCAAATATGTTTGATGTATGGGTTAACTCTTCTACAGCAAAAGTGGGAAACAGAAGAGATGAGAGTAGCAGTTTGCGTCTCTTGTTTCCACCAAGTGCAATGAACCACCTTACATGGGTGAAAATTATTGTTTTCACTTCCTCTTAATTTTCAGGTGTTTCTGAAAATTGACAAGTTTGGAAATGGACTAGAGATAGATCAAAATCGACTAGGAAACTGCAAGCAGCTTGGAAATGTATTTACAGAAGAGAAATTCCGCTACATGTGTATTCTTTCTGGTTGTGACTACCTGCCTTCAATTCATGGAATTGGGTTAGCTAAAGCGTGCAAGTTACTAAAATTAGCCAACAATCCAGATATTATAAAGGTAAACTCTGTTTTGCTTTGTGTTTTATTTTTTGGGAGCCTACATCAGTATATATGAAATTTAACACTGAATTGAAAATATGAAGGGTTCTTCCTCCATTTTGAGGAAAATACTAAAAAGTATTTTTTACCTGTGCTTAAAAAAGCTGCTGAACCAAACTTACTCAAGTGTTGAAGCTGTCATATATTTATAAGAAATATACCAAAGTAAATGTAGGTAAAGAATTGGTTTAATCCTTTGAGGGTATATTCTGTTAGAAGGGAAACGTAATTTCCTGTAAGACTTTGATTTTTTTTTTTTTCTCCCCTCGTTACTGCTTTCTTCTACTTCTGCAGGTTAGTTATTCCAACTGCTCACTGAGCTGTTACTTTTGTACAAGTACAGATTTATCTGTGTGCGGGAGGGGCAGAGACTGGGAATCTTATTTAATGACATGTGTGGATATGGACATTCCTATATTAAAAACAGTATGGAAGAAAAGTGTTATGATGCAAAACAAATATAGGGTGGGGCTTTTTCTTGTCCAATGTATGAAATTAAATTAGGAAATACAGAGACTAAGAGGGTGGGAATAACTTCTTCTGTGTGGGTAATAAGGAAGTAGAGAGGTTAAGAGCTAATAAGAAGAATATCTCATGGGGCTGTCCTGGAGGCAGGTAAATCTAATCCAGAAAAGCATTTTAATATGCAGTTCAATTAACTTAGTGTGTTATCTTCTTTCTTCAATTACTTGTGTGTTTTAGTGTATTTTATTTTTTTTCCTCTCACAGACAAAAACTATGACTTTTAATTTAAAATGTTTTGTATCATATAGAGCAGATATCAAAGCAACTGGTTTGGCTTTTGAGGAAGTAAAGGGGGAACTTTCAACTTTTCCCATGCAAATCATTATTTCCTTTAATGTATCTCTGAACAAAATTCCGGGGTTTATTCTGGTCAGTTTTGCTTTTTTCTTCCATTTTAAGAACACTTACATATTGCTTATATGTCCTGATAAAATGAATGATAAGAATTTGGTATGCTTAGTTTAAATAAATACACTTTAAGGAGATTATCTGTTTTTCTGATCACATTTTATATTGATTTATTTATTGAAGAAGGAGGTGTAAAAATTGAATTGTTATTTATGTTATTGTAGACAATTTGAGTGGGGAGATAATGTACAAAGTCTATTTTCTTTCCTTCCCCTATTTAAGCTGAATCTGCTTGTTGCAGTAGGACACTCATTCTACATTTAATTACAAGCAAAGATAATTAATAATTGAAATTTATTTAAACTTTTGTGTGACCTGTTAAAATGAAACAATTGAGTAATTTCTTTTTTTTGACAGGTTATTAAGAAAATGGGGCAGTACTTGAAGATGAATATAACAGTACCAGAAGAATATATACAGGGTTTTACACGAGCCAATAATACATTCCTGTATCAGTTAGTTTTTGATCCTGTCAACAGAAAATTAGTTCCTCTGAATGCATATGGAGATGATATTGATCCAGAAACACTAACTTATGCAGGACGGTATCCTTTGTGTTGGAACAGCAGGATGGGGAAATAAGCATGAGCTGATGTGGTATCTTACAATTTTCATTGTATCTGTGGTGTACTTAGATTTTTTTTGTTGCTTCCCTGCTTTGACTAAAGCCTGACTTCTCTGCAGTCTTAAACTTCTGTGGGAATTTTCTTCTTTTCTCCTTTTCTCTGATTTTAATCAATTTTAATCAATTTTTTAAAGTGCAGGAGGTAACTAAATCACCTATTATTGCTGCATCATTTTAGGCAGAAGTTTTTGATCTGGTTGTTTTCTTTAGAAAACAAATTGTTAAAGACAGCTTAAATATAAACTGACTGCTTTATGGCTGTGTTGAATTTCTGCCTGTGTTGCATGTTATAATCTCTTCAAGATTCTTAATTCTTGCAATTTGTGCTCAATTCAGTTTCTAATCTTAGCATTTCGTGTTTTACTAGATCTCCCTTCCTATAGAAAAGGTAGCATTTTGCCACCTGTGCAATATAAATTTCAACATGGAAGATTAGGAAAATGAAGGAAGCGAGGGGACTGTTAAAGTTGTTACCAGCTTTGTATGCTCAAGCCATCTATCTAATCTCTGGCATTGGCAGAAATTAGGAAGGAGAAAGTTGCTGCATCTCCTGCTGATAATTGGAGGATTTAAATTTGGCTTTATGATTTTCCAAATACTCAGATCTATTATAATTGCTGTTACATCAGATTGAGCCAGGAGTAGTAGTATTAATTGTTTGGGTTAATATGCTAGCCGTGCTTTTTAGCTGCAAAATGGGAAAGCTGCTGTTCTAACTTTCATGGTACAGTTGTTGAAAAATAATGTAATATTCAGATACTTTCCTTTACTATGATGGAAACAGACATGTTGGTGATGATACTGCTTTTCAAATTGCTATTGGCAATATTGATGTCAATACAATGGAACAAATTGATAATTATAACCCTGACACAGCACAGGTAACATCTTTTTTTTATGAAGTTAGATATTAAGAATTTGATGTGGGTCTGAATATTAATGGGGAAATGTGATTGAATGTTATCCACAAATGAATTGCCAGTGAAAGCTATTCTGGTATTACAGAAACTGTGTGCTCCCACACACATAATTCTCACTCTTTTTATAGGTAAAGTTTTATTTTTTATGTCATTGGACTTTAATATCTGTTTTACTTTCAGATTTTTTAGTAAGTCCTTTAATCTATTTACAGAAGTAACTCCTTAAGAGAAAATTCTCAAAGAGTTTTGGAATTCTTCCAAGAATAATCCAAAATTCTTTCCTGAAGAGAAATAAATTATAAACTTTAAGTTTGGTCTGAGATGAACAGTTAGTCACTTGTGCCATATTGAAATGAAGACATCATGGGAGCACAATAAATGTATGAAAAGCATGAGAATTGTGGGAACAAAAAAAAGGCTTATGTAGAGTATGTCACTAGATGTACAAATGTCAACATTTCCTTCCTTGTATGCTAAGTCAGGAAATCATATATAGAAGGCAAGATTATAAACCTGTGTCTTGATTTTTAATTGCTTTTTGTAGCCTGTGCAGCAGAGAAGTTGTGGCTGGAATGATCAACGTGATAATCATGTCAATAGCATTTGGAGCAGAGAATACAAGTTTGGCCCCGCTGAGGATCCTGCTCCTCCTAAAGTGCATTTCCCAGAGAAACCCATAACAAAAGGCATGGAGAAAATAATTAGTGTTAAAGGACTAAAGCTTGCAGGCAAAGAGCTCTTGGCAAAAAGGCCAAGGAATGGTATGTTTGCATTAAATAAGTATATGAATAGCAGTAGAGGGCTGTGGAAAAGAAAGGATTTTATCTGGTACTTTATGTTATGAGGCTTTAGAGGCTTAACTCTTGCATGTTATTGTCTGTATTCTGTTTTCAATAAGCCATAATATTAAAGCCTAGATAATGATTAAGGGTGACAGCAAACTTTCAACAGGACTCGATTTTAACTTT
Organism: Cettia cetti; assembly: GCA_013401135.1. Taxonomy (NCBI): domain Eukaryota; kingdom Metazoa; phylum Chordata; class Aves; order Passeriformes; family Sylviidae; genus Cettia; species Cettia cetti. The sequence goes on along the minus strand of VZUI01046086.1, from coordinate 29,193 downwards.
CTTTGGTTTGCTATAAAACTCTGGTGTTTTCAGTCTCAAGATATGTTTAATACAATCTGTATTTTGATATAGTTTTGGTTTTAATTTCTATTTTAAATGGCTTGTGAAGAAGTTAAAACAGCCTGTTTCTCCTAGCATTGATATTAGGCCAGACAGAAAATGTAAAGAATGTTTTCTGTACTTAGACTGTGCTGTCTCTATCCCCTGTACAGGTGCTCTTTATGCCAACTTTTTCACTTTCTCTAGTGCATCTGTGATATCTCATCTTCTATACCTGAGTTATATGTGCTCAAATAAACTGTAGGCTTGGAATTGAAGAGGCACTTTTTTGTTCCTATTGCACTTTAAGTGTTTTCCTCTGCTTCCTTGGCTTTCTGATTATACTGCTGGGGCTTTATTTTTTCCTTTGTTACTCCTGGTATCTTCCTATTCCCTCGCTTATCGAAGTCTGTACATAGTTTAGCAACCTGCCTTTAAATCAAATGTAGTTTCATTGTAGTTGTTCTGCTTTCACTCCATCTGCCTTTTCACTGAGTTATTTTTAAGGCTACATACCAGAAAACAGTGGTGTTAAAGACATCTAAACTCTATTGTCAATAGTTTTCTTACGAGACCTTATGATATTTTTAAGCCTGTAAGAGTAAATATGTAATGTTCAGTTATCTCATAACTGGTTAATTGTAGAATGTGCTTCTAAATGTGCTTCTGTGATGCCTAAATTGTCCTTAGATTCAGCAGAAGTCTCAGATGGAGATCTGTTGAAGCAATATTCATTTTCAAAAACAAAGAGAATCAAGAAGGAGAATGATAATGATGGCCAAGCACAAAAGAGTGTGTCAGCAATACAAAGCCTTGATTCTTCAGGAATTCCCATCACTCAAGAAAGCTCTAACTCCCTACCCAGAGTTAGAAATAAATTTGCTTCCTTTTTACAAAGGAAAAACAAAGAGAAGGATGCTGTAATTGTTCCAGGAACAAGAAGCAGGTATGCTTATGTCACAGTTTTCATAAGTAGCAAAATACTATTTGCTGTCCTGGTTGCTAAAATAGCCTGCATACTGAAAATAGGAAAAATGCTACCTCAAACTTTTTATGCAACTGTATTGCATCTCAGCCAAGATGGTGGATCCTTTGTGCTAGGCATGCTGTCTATTTGTGAGACAGATAATGTTCATTTTTCACTGCAGAAGTGAAGACCGAGACTACTCATAGAATCATAGAATGGTTTGGTTTGAGGGGACCTTGAAGTCATCTCCTTCCAACCCGCCTGACATTGTCGGGACGCCTTTCATGAGACCAGGCTACTCAGAGGTCTATCCAACTTGATCTTGAGCACTTCCAGGGAAAGGGCATCTACAACTTCTCTGGGAAACCTGTTCCAGTGTGCCACCACATTCACATTCACCACACAGTGAAGAGTTTCCTTGCAATATCTAACTTCAACCTCCTTCAACTTAAGATCATTCCCTCTTGTCCTGTCACTACACAATCTTGTGAAAAATCCCTCTCCAGCTGTCCTGTAGGCTTCCCTGTAGGTACTGTAAGGTGTTATAAGGTCTCCCTGGAGCCTTTTCTTCTCTAGGCTGAACTGCCCTGACTTTCTCAGCCTCTGTTTGTAGGAGAGATGCTCCAGCTCTGTGATCAGTTTAGTGGCTCTCAAGAAAATATTCAATATCTCTTGGTATCAAAATTAATTAGGAATTGGCTGGGGTCTTTTGCAGGTAAAGGACATGTAAATAGCTCATGAACACATGGACTGAAGTTGACAGGGCTTTTTGTTTGTTTCACTAAAGCTAAACCTGGTCATACTCTATGACAAATACCTATTCTTATCCCATCTCATTCAGCTGACACTGCTGATCTCTGCAGCAGCACTTTGAGGACAGGGACTTAGGGGATTTTTTTCCTTTAGTCACTTGGCTGCAACTACTTGAATTTGTTTTACAAAACATTATCACAATTAAGTCTATTATTGTGCAATTTTTATCTTAAATAATCTGAATATTTTTGAGCAGTGCAATTTTACAGAGCAGTCTTATTGCCTTAGTTTTAAAGCACACCTTTCTGAGCTGAGAGTTTTTGAAAGTTTTTTTTTTAATTGAATCAAAAATTAAGAGTTTTCACTGATGGTAGGTTCTTCCCTAAATCTGTGCTCAGTATTCTTGTGAGCTGCTGCTATAACATAGGAAAAGAGTAATAAAATTCTATTTTCCTTGATAAGCGGTGCTGAAGTATTTCACTACTAGTTTTATCACTGTTAGTTAATATATTCTTAAATTTTGTAGGATTTCTAGATGTTTCTTTCAGGTCAGGAATCTTCTTAGTATTTCAGTCAAAGAATGCCATTTTTACAGATGCATTTTCCCACTTTTTTTTTTTTTACTGTTTTGTTTTTTTTTTCTGTTTCCCTGAGGGACTTTTCCTGTTGCCAAAATAATTTGTCTGCAAGTATACCTTGAAAGTAAAATTGATGCATAGAGACAATGACTGGCGATTTTCATTTGCATAACTTTCTTCCTTCTTGCCTTCACCTTTTTTTTTATTATTTTTTAGGTTTTTCTGCAATGAGGCAGTTATGTTTGACAGTGCAGCAAAGAAGGAAGATGGCGATCCAACTCAAGATGATGAGCAGGATTGCCAGAAACAGGAAGTAAAACATGTAGCTGAAGATGTTTCTAGATTTTCAGAAACTGAAAAATCATCACGGACTGTCTTTACACCTCCTGGAGAAATGCAGGAAAGTTGTTTCCAGTGGTTTAGCAGCCTCAAAAGTAACTCAGGAAATCTTGGTCCATCTCAGAATGTATTTTCACAGCAGTTTCACCAACAGAGAAACAACTGCATTGTACCCCAGGAAGATCAGATTAGTGGGGCAGTGTGTGATGAATCGGAGGAAGAGTCCTCCCCCTTAATAGAACTGGAACAGTCATCACAGTCTCATGGGTCTTGTGAGCCATCAGAATGCAGTTTGGAGTCTTCAGAAATCCTACAAGTGTCCAACAACAGGTCAGGTGCAAAGGTAAGAAAACTGGACATTGTTTCAGTGTTTGTTTTCACTTTAAATTATAAAAGAAATTGTGCAGTGAAGTCTCCTTTTCAGAATGGTGCCCTACAGGTGATGTAGGGCTATCAAAAACTTGTCTGTAAATAGAATCACAGAATGATCATATTCTTGTCAATGCTTAACATAATTGTACAGAATGGATTGACATACTAGCTTAAATGAAATCTGTTCTCTGGTTTTAGTTTGTCTTGAGTCTTTCTGCTGCTATCACTGCAGTGCCTCATAAAAACACCTGGTAGGCAACCTTTTCTTCTCTGCTTTTAGTGCCTGAAGTGCTTTCAGAAGCATATGCATGCCTTTCTTGTGTTGCTTGCTATAAGCCCAGGTTTTTGTACTTAGAGCTGCCGAAAATGTTGTAGCATAAAGTATATGCATACAGATATGAAAACATATATTGTGTTTATGAAAAGACAGCCTGTTTTAAAACCAGATCAATTTTCTTTTGAAGGAATCTGATTCCAGTTCAAAACTGAATGATGATCGATGTTCTCTGCTATTTTCTGCCGTTCAAACTAACAAAAAAAATACAATCATAAAGACCAGGGTAAGAATTCTTTTAACTTTATGAGCTTTACTAAACTCTGAAAATTACTTTCTCCTAGTTCATTTTAGAACTTGTAATGAAACTTTAGCAATGCAAATGTTGGCAAGACAAAGCTATATTCTTGTTCATTTACCCTGAAGTTGAGGTGAAAAATAACCACCTATGATTGATAACAGGGTGGCAACTTGTCTGGAAATTTTAAACACTTCTCTGTAAAGTAAGTCAAGGTAGGGCAAGAAAACCTACTTCAGGTTTTATGATATAAATTGCAGTAATGTCCAGATACAGTCACAAGATACAACTGTAATTTGACTTCCCTGTGTTGCTTGGATGTCTGAGAATAAACTTGTGTTTCTTGTCTTTGGGACATTTCTAATAGCATAGTTTAATATATTTGACTAGTTGATAAAAACTTCTAAGACTTTAACAGCTCTGACTCCTTAGGTGTTGTCATTAGAATTGGCCAAAAGATGAATAAGTGAGAAGCAGAGGTTTTCATCCTTCTATGTCCGCCCTCTACCAAGTTTTCTTGTAGACAGACTAAAAATGACAAGCTTCTCTCTACCAGACAAGAATATTGTGTGTTTTGTAAAACAGTGACATCTTGTGGTTATTGGTAGGAACTTACTTGTTAAGGAGAAATTTTTGTATTTTGGAACATTAACATTTTTCCTGCTTTTCCCCAACAAGACTGAGCAAGGAAATTGTCCTTGTGCTCAGGATTTTTATTACTTTGGTTTTAAGACTGTGTTTAATATGTTTTAAATTATTTTGTTCACCAGAGAAGGTATATTGCCAGAATGAATATATTAAATATTAGAGGATAACATTATGGAAGTACCAATGTAATATAAGCATCACATAAAAACAAAATTTCAGCATGCTTGGAGCCCTTCAGAAAACAAAAACTGCTGAAAACCTGTGAGGACAATAGGGTTAGTTTAAAGCAAGTGGCTAGTAGAATTTTTACCACTTAGTTCCATGGCCATGAATTCTCTCTTCTTCCTTTATGTGCTGGTATTAATGATTATAAAGAATTACATCAGAAAACTGTCTTGGCCAAAAGGTAACCTGACAACAACAACCAAAAGGTCAGTCATATTATAACTTGGATCCACCCAGACTCTTGGACTCCTCTAAGTAAGATCCATAAGACCATAGGAGAGGGAAGGTAGAGGTAAGGAGCACCTCTTTTGGCTCGGTTTTCCTTTAGAATTTATTAAAATCTTGTTAGGATATTTGTTAGGATCCTGCAAGTGTAAAGCAAGGGAAGTGTTTGCTAGTGTGAAATACAGTAGAAGATACCAAAGGGGAAAATGAGTTCCAGATTTAGGGAAGAAGCACTTAATCATGTAATGCATAATTTATTCTAATTTTGGTAAACTGAATATCAGCTATGTAGACTTACTTAGAGAAATTTAATAATTGGGGGAGGCAATCTGAAAAATTTGTCAGCTCTTATTGTGGCTCCAATCCAAAATGTGAAGTGCCACCTACTCAATACTAGTATCAAAACTAGTAGAAGCTTTTTACTAACAAAAAGTATCCAACTTTTTTATCCAGCTTTTTTTTTGAGGTCCTCCCTAGGACCTCAAGTTTTTTCCTGTGATACTATTTCAACTTTTGTTTTACTGCTAATTATTTTTCACAATTGCTGTAAGTAATAGTATGTACTAATTCACTGATAATTGTGAAATTATTTCACAATTACTAATACTGATAATAGAAAACAGCATTCTACTCTGGCTTTAAATTTCTTAGCAGGTGTTCACCATGTAGCTTTGCCTACTTTTGGGTTACCTAAATTAGGTTATAAATCTAACATAATTCAGTACTATGAGGGATTTGGGTGCCTCTGCATGCTGCAAAAAACCCAAGGTGATAGATAAAAAGCAAAATACTATAAAACAGGCAGTTTTAAGATTCTATTTTATTCTTCCTAGTATTCTTGTTCCAATTTTTAGCTTACATTCTAAACAATTTTCCCTCCTTGGAATACCAAGTTTTGCTTTATATATTTAGGTAGAAACAAGGTAATTTCAATAATAGAATCATTAATGTTGGAAAAGACCTTTGCAGTCAGGTCTAGGTGTCAACCCAGCACTACCATGTTCACCATTGAACTGTATCCTGAAGTGCCATATCTACGCAATTTTTGAACACTTCCAGAAATTGTGATTCTGCCACTTACTGGCTAACCTGTTCCAATGCTTTACAGCCCTTTTCAGGTAGAAATTTTTCCTAATATCCAATCTAAATGTCTCCTGGGGCAACTTGAGGCCATTTCTTCATGTCCTATGAGTTGCCTGGAGGAAGAGGCCAGCCCCCACCTGGAAACACCTACCCTTTAGGCAGTTGTGGAGAGTGATAAAGTCTCCCCTGAGCCTCTTTTTCTCCAGGCTCAACACCCCCATCTTCCTCAGCTGCTCCTCATCAGACCTGTGCTTCAGGCCCTTCACCAGCTCTATTGCCTGTCTCTCGATTCATTCCAGTGCCTCAATGTCTTTCTTGTACTTAGGGACCAAAACTGAACACAGTATTTGAGGTTCAAAAAAATATGTAACAAATGGTGGGGGGATGACAAAAAATGCCATGGTGTTTCAGAAAGAACTAAGCTATGAATTCTCTTTGAAGAAAAGGCTGCTGAGATGTCCCAATTTAAGTCTGGTTGCATTTAAGAGGAAGAGATTCTGGCCAAGCACAGCTTTTCTGAGCTCCTGGTATAGAAAGTGGATAAGAAAGTCCAGCAAGAGATCTTATGATCCTTGGGGTCATCTGACTGTTACTTGTGCTCTTGCTTACAGCTCCATCTCCATGAAATCCAAGTGTCACAGGGAGTGATACCAGAGTGTTGCTTCTCTTAAAATTCTAAAAGATGGCATTGCATGAGAGCACAACAAATAGTCTCATAACAGATGAAAAAATAAATATTCAGTAGGTTTTAAAAACTGCATTGAAAAGAAATGAGTACTTACAACCTTAATACGAAGACTTATGGAAGCTGCAGTATGTCTTGTGTTTGAGATGCCATTTTTTAGATTATAGACTATCTAAATATACTTTGCTGTGGCATTTCAGATTGCATTATCTCAACAAAATGTAAAATACTTTTTTTTTTATTAAAAGCTTTGCAGCATATCTGTTGCTTGCAGGCTGTCATTTTAACCATATGTAGTTCAATATTAAAATCCCACAGGTTCCTGGATTACGTAAATCCAGTAATATAAAGTCACATATGGTAACAAAGATCAAGCCATTGATACCAGCTAAAGCAAGTGGACTAAGCAGGAAACTGTCACCTGTGCAGAAGAGAAAGGACTGTGATACTGAGAATAAGCTGGGGCTGCAATCCACTATTGGTGAACTCTGGAAAAGCTTCCAATTTAAAAGGCAAGTTGCTTTAACCCTTTGCTTAGTACATGGCATGCTTTTTCCCCAAGGAAACAATTTTCAAAGCAGACTCTACACATGTTCTCCATACAATTCATTAAGGATAGTAACACAAGATTAGGTATTTTCTACATACAATTTATAACTTCTTAAGCTTGATGTAAACATGAAGCACAGATTTTGGTAAATATGTTTTTATAATTAATTTTTTCTTTCTAACCAGGAAAAGCTCTCAGCTAGAATTCACTTACTGAGTTTTATTGATAATTATATTTAGTTTATAATAATTGATATGAAAATCATTGCCATTTTTTGCCATCAAACACCAAAAATCATTTCTTGACCTAAATGCAAAAGCTGCATTGAAGTTGCTAAATTTGAGTACAAGATTATTTCTATTTATCTCTGTGTCACATTTGGAGATGGCTGATTATCAGAAGTGTTCTACTTTCAAGATGATGGTGAATTGATGGAATATTTCTGTTAGCAGGAGTATCTGGTAACAAGGGACATTCTTGCACATTATAAAATGCTGTTGCTTTTCCTTGTGGAGATTACTTGTCTAATTTGAAGTTTCTGCAAATAGCTTCAAGGTTTGAATTTGAAGGGCAACGATTATTTTAAAAAAGTAAAACAGAACCTGAAGTGTAGGTATTCTAACTTACACTATCTCCATGGGCTCATATAAAAACTCCTGGTGGCAAAGTTTTCCCAGCTTTAAGTAGCAATCTCAACTTTGAATAAATAAGTCTTATTTAAATTAAATTATTTTCATTAACTTGAAACCAAATGTGAGTAGGACAGAAGTATTTTTGTACTGAGTAGTAAATGTTAATATTGGTGAGCGTGTATTAATTCAGATGAATGTATTTCAGTAAGTTTGGGCCTTAGCGTAGGTTATTATAAACATACAACTGATTTCTGTTTAAAAAATATGACTTATGGTATTTACATTTTAAAAAAACTTACTTTTTATTATCCTCCTTATGGGGTGTAAGAATAACTACACGTTTTCAAGGAGGAAGTGAAAGCGTTTGTGTATTTATTGCTTGATCTTTATTTGGGAATATCTGACCAGGGTTGCTCACAGGGAGAAAATTCATAAATTTGGATTTATCAGAATACAGGCAGATAGAACAGTGTGAGCCTAGGTGGCACTCTCTGCTGATGGTTGCAAGACTTGGCTCCCACCATGCACATTTTATCCATCCAGTTTTGGCTGGTTTGTATCCTCCAGGTGTTTATACTGGGGATATATATTTTTCTATTACTTCTATGTAAGCAATAGTTTATTAGGATTTTTTTTTCTCAACACATTTCACAAATTGAGTTTTTTACTGCTAGAACTCGCTTAGCTCTTTTTTTCAGATTTCAAGATTTTTCTATATTAGCCCTATGTTTTAACAATTACGTCACCTTATGGCAAGTAAATAATATGAGACACTAATCTGTTCTGCCATAATGTCAAGGCTTACAGGAGATTTATATAAAACTGCACTTACTTGGAAGACTTAAATGTTAAGGAAGCATGTACAACACAAAGTAGGGAGGAGTACATACAGTCTCTCATAAATAACGCTGACAGCTATCATTCTGTCGCTTTCAGTGAAGTTGTTCAATTGTATTGAAATTAAAACTTTGCATCAGAAATTTTTGTTTTGTACTTATTCATAGGTGGAGTGGGTAGTTCGGTGAGAGGTCTTGCTTTGTTTTAACCTGTATATTCTTACTGGCCTGTGGTTACAAACACAAAGTATCATAACATCATTTGGTTTTGTTTTTGTCTTTGGTTTTTTTTTTTGTGCAGAGAGTATGAAAAACTTCCTTCTTGTAGAAAATCAGATCCTTTGTCTCCAATCAAAGATAATATACAACTCACTCCAGAAACAGAAGAAGAAATCTTTAATCATCTGGAACGTAGTCATGTTCAGAGAGCTATATTCCAATGAACTGCATGCTGTTCATGATGAGATGGGTTTTTAATCATTGTCAAAATTTACCCTTTGGATATTTCATCAATACAGAAAAGATGCTTTGAAAACCAGCAATGTACTTTAGCCTGACTAGTGATTTACCATCTCTTTTATAAAAGCATGAATTCAAAGGTACAGTTCTATACTAACTGGAATAAAATAATTCAGATTCCTCTGTTCTCTTATTCAAAGTCCCCATGCTAAATTTTTCTCCAAACACTTTTAGTTGCCCCTGGGCATTTTATGTAGGTCTCACATACAATCCAAGTTTCTACAAGAGCAGCAGAACAAGTTTGTGACTTAATTTGTAATATTTCATAATTTTTTACCTCTTTCTTTTTTCCTCTTGAGGTTAATCTAGCTTCAATGCAGGTTTAACACTGCTATTAAGTGTGCATGACAGTTTGCAGTATACTTCCAGCATTCTGATAACTATTTATTTTCCCTATAAGGTAAGATTTGCTCTCTCAGCTGTTGGCTTTTTCTTTGATACAGTCGTGTTGGTGGTGGGAATAACGTGGGGCCTTCAGAAAGGAATATCACAAATATCTGGTCCCCAAATTCTCACATTAATAGAATGCTATCCAAAAATATATAATGTATTCTTCTGTTTAACCTATTTGTTTCACATTTGTATTCTTCTCAGACAACAGACCCCCAAAATGCCAGTCTTCAGAGGCAGGGTTACAAAATAGAATTGTAATCACAACAGGCCAAGCTTTAGTGTTCAACTAAAGGGGAAAAATGCAGGATAATAGAGCCCTTGCTATTTGACTCAATTACCATGAAATAGTATGATGGGATTTAATATTTCTACCTTGCAAATCAGGATTTGAGTCAGTGTAAAGATATGTTGGAAACTTTTCTATTTTTATGAATGGATAGTATTTCTGCAGCAGATGAAGGTACTAAAAGATATCTTAACCTGTGAAATATATATTTTTCATTCCTGTGATTAACGCTTTCCTTCAGCCTTTGAGCTTTTTGCAAGAGTTTCAAATTACCTATGAGAAGCAGAAGTTTTTAGGTTGCAATGTACTTTTTTTTCTCTCTCCAAGAGAATTTCCATCTATGAAGCTAAAGTGACCAGCTGAATTAAATTACATAAAAGCTGCTTAAAAGAATGTTAGGTATATATTTGTAGAATCAGCCCTCTTATTTCTACATTTATGTTGAAGGTATGGGATAGAAGGAATTTAAGCAGTGATGCTCTAGGACAGGCTTACTCTCATACATGCACCACTAGAAAATCCCTACTGCTGAAAAGCAGGTTTTTTAATGTTGATCTTCAGTGAGAATTATCTCAGGTATGACGTTAAAAATGTAGGCCAGGGATAAATGTTTGTGTTTCCAGTCATAAAACTATTGCCTAGGATGAATGTTTGTGTTCCTACAAATGTAATAAAAATGACAGAATGAGTCTTTGAAGGGAAAACAAAAATATAGTTTCTTTTCATCTATTGCTTATTTATCGGTGTGGGAGTTGCAAGGTTATTTTGTACTGTGCATCCTTGTCTTTTTCCTGCCTCTTCAATCAAAGGGCCACTTGTTCCTGCTATTCCTGATGTTCCTAGTGGATCATCGTAAGAGACAAACTACTTGTTTTTGTACTATCAAGGACTGGTGGTTTTAAGGGATTATTTTATGTGCAAGCTACATTGTATGTTCTTAAAGCAGATTTCTTAAAAATACTTCTGTATAGTTCCTGATTTGTGTTTTGGAGGTCTTGGGTACTTCACATTCCAGAGGATTCCTCTCTGAAATAGAGGCATCTGTTACATGACATGTAAATATGTAACATGTGTAAGCACATAATAGAATTTGAGTTTTATACTTTTAGTGTGGAGCTACTATGTTGGTTTGTTCTCTGGAAGGTACTATAACATAAATGCAAATGAATTGGTGCAAGACTTTTTTCCTGAGTTTATTAGGGTAGGGTAACATTCCATAGTAAAAAATAAGTATCAGACTAGGAGAAATTATTACTGGTTATGATGGCCTGGTGAGGATAAAATATAACACAATGAAAAGAAAAAGGGAAAAAAAGAACATGGAGGAAGGAGAATTTGGTGATGTTAAACAGCAGGCATTTAAAAGATGGGTAGCTGGAAAACAAGGAGTAGGAGGAATTGACAGCAAATGGCAAGCAGAGGCATGACTGTTTTGCTTGGTTTATAATCTCATATAAAATACTAAATATACATTTTTAATATTTATAACTAATCTTTCTAATTTTATCAGCAGGACTTGAGTATTCTTACAAAATGGGTGGCATTACTATAACATATTGAAAAAGTAAATCTGACCCAGAAAAACTAAATTTTCTAATGATGATCTAATCAAGCTTCACTTTTGAAAGTGCTGGCTGGCCATTCCTTAATCAGAATTTTCATACAACCTATAAATATTCAGTATCACAGAGAATTAATGTGAGAGTGTGATCATCCAAATCCAGTTATGGTTTTGAATCTATTGGTGACTTGTCCAAATTCAACTGAGTATTTCTGCTTAAATCTTTTTATTCCTTCTCCCACAAATGAATACAGTAGTTAGAGTCATTTTTATGAATGTATGTGAAGAAGGATATTTTGAGGTTAATTAGCAGCTATTAGCATCCTTTTTTGAACAATTAGGTAAGTCTGGTAAACTAAATACAATTTTAGCTATTTCACCTCCCTACGTTTCTCCAATGAAGACCATTTTAAATTAAATAATGCTAAGTTTAGTGCATTTAAACTATTTTCATTAGCAAACACAATAACTTTCAATGTTCACTTGAATTACAATGGGCATTTTTGAAAGTTTTAGGTAGAGCTAAATAGCATAACAGTATTGATTTATAAAAAAATTCTCGTTTAAATATAAAGAACGCTGACTTCTGAGATTATGGTTGCTAAATACAGAAACCACTGAACATTTTTGGTGGGTTTTTGTTTGGGGATTTTTGTTGCTTTTTTTTTAATAAGGTAAATTGCAAAGCAGAGTTCAGTTCACGGTCTGAAATCTGATCAAAACTAAGCTCTAAGCTGGACTGTCCTGTGCCCAATATTATATGTAAGTTCAGAGGCTTAAATAAGCTAATATTTGTATTGGCTTAAAAGTCTACTTCTTGGAGGTCAGTCACAGTGAGAACATCCATCTTCTTACTAAACTATAAAAATGATACTATTTTGGAGGCTTCTGTGGTTTGTCCTGCTTTTCTTGGTTTCCTGTGTCTGGCATGCACATTCCGCCACTGCCAGAATCCTGAAGTGATATCTGTTGGACAAATTTCTGTCTGACAATAAAGACCAAGAGACTTTGTCTGTTTTCTTCATGTTAATGTGGATTTTACCCACTTTGATTTCACAACATTACTAGCTTCAGGCATGCATTATGCTCCTATGTTCTGGTCAGTATTAAGTCAAATTTCAGTGGGCTTTAAAGAAGAAAAGATAAAAGCATACCTACTGGCAGTGCTTAGGTGAATAAATACAAACTACATATAAATATCACTGTATTTGTACTACTGCATCTTTTGCATATCCTCAGGCTTCTTTTTTAAACAATTCTTTAAAACACATAAAAGCTTTGCATATCAGGTAAGTTATGGTATTCAAAGTATAGTTTTGGGGTTGTTTTTTTTGGGGGGGGGCGGGGTGTGGTTTGGCTGCCATTATGCTATTTCCTCAGCAAAAAAAAAAACAAACATGAAAGGCTTCCCTTCTTTGCCCTAGCTGGTATTTTGATTTATTTATATATTAAACCATCAAAATGTCTTCTGCTTATCTGCTTTTTAAGCCCGCAGTGACAAGTGGAGAGAAGAAATTTTGTGAATTTTCTGGAAAAGTTACAATAGTCTGCAGTAGCGATTTCCCCAAAATTAGTGATAGTTTGGTCTGTCTTTGAAACAGTCCCCTGAAGATTTCTGTAATTTCCCAGGTTATAGATTATTATTCTAATCTTATTTACTCAACCTTGAAGTTAGTTCACTGACGTCCTTGTCTTCAAGGGAACACTGACTACTGAACTTTACAGCTATGAATCTCTGTTTTCATTCCTTCTTTTAAGTTTTAGACTTGCTTCATAGTGATGACATGAAAGTGGAACAGTAATTTAGAATATACTTATTCTACCTCTCATCCTCTATAGCAGGACAATATTTGATGTGCAGCCCCACTTTTATTTTCCTGTGCAAAGTTATACAGCTACAATTAAGCACTAAAAGACTGTGAGACTAGATGACTGAGAAAGTCCTATTTTACCTGAGACTCACTGACTTCTGTGGATCACCAGAAGTGTTTAAAAACACCAGCCCAACTTGCTGAATTTGTTTCATATTTGCCCAGTACCAAGTGTCATAGACCACTGACCTCTGGCAAGTATTTGAAAAACAAAATCCTTCAAATTCTGATATGTTCCAAATCCTTTTCAAAAAATACAGCACAATTTAAGGCAACACAGCAAAGTAAGAATAGGGGAGGTGATACCAATTATTAGAATGACTATTTAGTCTACACTAGACTAGAGTATTAACTAAGACTATTTTCATAACCAAATATAAATAGTGAATAACACATTGCTATCTGTAAAGTTTTAGAGCTAATTGTGAAACCCAATTAACAGGTATTCAATTGCCTTTCATGAAAGAGTGTTTCAGCCTAAAGGTACAGAAAAGTAACAAGGCTTCAGACTGTGTAACAGTGCACAGCTCAAAGGGCTTGGGTGCTCAGTATGCTCCTTTTGGGCAAGGCTCTCACAAATTCAACTCACTGCCTGTGTCTAGAAAGCTGGGTAATATTTATTGCTATGTTAATTAAGCACAAAATAGGATAATTGCCATCCATATCTGAAAACCTTGTGAGCCTGCTTGAGGGTCTGAAAAGAGGGACCATTTTGCACAGTAATCAGACCTTACTCCTGATTTGCTGGCATGCCTTGTAATAAAGGAAAAGACATATTTAAAGACTTCTGGCCTTAGGACCCTGATCACAAATTTATGCCTGAACCCAGCTTTCACAAGGAAAGACTCTGAACATACATCTTCAGTTGAACTGTTCAAAAAGCTCCTAGCACTTACCAAGTATCACCAGATTAAAGCCAAATAAAGCAGTTCTGCAGTACAAACATTTTATGCAGTGTGTGTAAAGTGCTTCTTACACTCTCCTTGACACTCTCCAGTAGCAAGGAGTACTGTTTTTGGGCACCATACTTGAAGAAAAGTGTAGACACCCTGGAGACAGTCCAGAGCAAAATAAAAAGAATGAGCAACAGTCTAGAAGGCAGTATGAGGGAGGGTGGGAGGAATTGGCATTGTTTAGTCTAGAGAAGGGAGAACTAAAGAAAGATGGGATGTCAGCCCATAAACTATGAACACTTTCTGCAAAACAGAAAATATCAACTATAGATTGGGAGAGAAGTAATGAAAAATACTCAGCAGGAGAGCTTCAATCTTGTGGCTGGAGTGACTTTCTTTAAATAGATTTGTTAAAGGCTTAATAAATTTTCTGGCTACACTTCATTTTCAATTTAAAAATTAAGTACTGGTATCTGCAGACATGCAAAGCACAAGTAAACTCTGTATATAAGCTGTAACTTCTAGGCCAATTCAGAAGCCTTAACAATAAACTTTCTAGGATGTCTGGAAGATTTTTATATTAAACAAGTGCCTGCAGTAAGTCATGTCCACGTAGGATGACAAGATACTTGTTGCTGAACACAACCAAGTTGAACATAGTTAGTGCTAAGTTTATAAGTAGCAGTATTCTATTTTCATTTGGTTTTATGTTTCATTTTTCAGACCAGCAAGAAAATCTCCTGAGGTGGTAGTTGATCCATCCCAATTTTTATTTGAATTATTTTCTTCTTGTGGGCCACTGAAAAGAGGTATTGATTTTGCTCCCAGTCAAAGTAGTTAATTTTGTAAAAGATCGGACCCTCCTTCTGTTCTTAGTCTATAATGTTTCCAGAATTGGAAAGTGGCTTTAGAAACTTCTAAAAAGTTCTAAAGTTCTTCTAAATATTTTTTTGCTTAATGAGGAAACTCGTTTTGCCTTTTTGTCTTAACTCTGAATGTTTTGGACCTGAGTTTTCAGCCCTGTCTTCTTGCTTCATTCCTACTTCTTTCTAGGGATCTAAATAATAATTTCACTAAAGAGTACCCACTGTAGCTATAAACAAGGTATAAGTAATCCAGGACATTACATCTAGATATGCACATTGAAAAACCATAAAAATTAAAGAATATTTTAGGGTCATATCCTTCTGAACTGAAACTTGGAACTTTATACTTCCTGTGTGGAGACGAGTGTTTATATCACTCACACTTCCTTTATTTGTGCTTCTAGAGACTTGGTAACTTGGAAGAGACCATTTACCAGTGATTTGCAAATGCATCTAGTCAGAAAAAAGGATCAACTTAGGCTCCCCTTCCCAGAGGGCTACTAGAAATCATCAGATATGGCCAGTAGAGGAAGTTACTCCATCACAATTATATTTTACTTGATGTGTTATATTGTGCCATGCCTTCTTAACTCCTTAAAAATGCAGGTTTTCTGGAGTACTTACCTGCTTGATAGAATACATGAACATACAGCTGTCACATACAAATGTAGTGAGAGTAAATTCTGAGTTGCAGTCATTTAGCTTTTATAGGTCTCAGTAAGAGAGTCAACAGAGAGTAACAAAGGTCAACAGTACTGTCCTCATTTTTTAAACAGTAGAAACTATTTGGACTGGCTTGGAGGATTAGCCACTGCTCTCCTCTAAACCAGTGAGACAGTAAAAACTAGCACTTAGGTACTTTGAATCACAGTTCTGCACTGTAACAAGGAGACAACATTTCTGAGCACCTTGAAAATTATGTCAGCAATGAATCCTGATTGTAAGATTATTAATGTGACCTTCTGCGCTGGGTCAGAGATGGTCAGAAAGGAATAGTATATAAACCCAGTAACTTCAACTCATAAGGTTGACTGTAAACTTAAAATCAGCTTTTAGGAGATTTAAGAACACCACTGCCTCTTGATTTATTTTAGGTTCTGCACCAGAAAAGCTAAACAAGGGGAATTGAATAATAGGGATGTGTAAAAGAAGAGGAGCAATATTCAGCCAACTAGAACTCACCCCTAATTCCTAGAAAAAACATTCATCCCATTACCCTTCCCAACTGACCCTGCTTGCATATACCTGGATGGTAAAACAATGTTCTTTGAGAACAGTTACATTTCAGCTGGACACCAAAGATGCATATTTGTTCTGTACAATACTAAATGAATAGATGACACAAGAATGCACCAGCCCAGTGAGTTACACATCTAAGCCTCCATTATCTGGAGTATAACTTATAAAGCTGCTTCTGCACTTGAGACGTGTGCCTAATATAGCTGTGGGTGAGAGCATCTGAACATTCTTCAGCTGTGCCTGCAGGAGGAGGGGTGCAAAAATGTTGAATCTCCCAGATTTACAGCTGTTGTGAACAGCTGTAGATGGCACGCTCTAGCAATCAACGTTAATACTTGAGTTTGTTTTGTGGATTTGTTATTAAAATTACACTAATTGAAGTTTAAAGAACTTAAATCTTCTATATGTGATGTGGATTTAGATGTGAATGCGCTTGTGTCTGTATGCATGTTGGAGATGAAGAGGTTGAACTAGGAGCCTTCTACATTTCTTAAATACCTGTAGGTCAACCTTTAAATATTGCACATGTGTAATTAACTTCTCCAGTGCTGCTTTCCTGGACAGCTGCAGGCATATGTAGGTACAAAAACAGTTGACATATAATGGTTTTGATGATGCCACTGAATTCACACATCCTGGAGTTTAATCATCAAGATAAATAGTATAACTTAATTTAAATGAAAGCAAAGATGACTTCTGAAGTGAGGCAGTGCAGTGTATATTCATGTATGTGATAAACTATTTTGAAGAAATCACTAGCCAGTGAAATCACTCAATTGGCTCCATTTGTCCTTTTACAAAAATAGATTTGATGTTGTGTACTGAGACGTCTATTCCAGTTGTGCTGCAGGAGAATCCATTATTTATCATGGATTTCTAGGGGGAGGTTTTTTCCAGGACAGATTGAATATTTGGACTTCAGAACTGTGGGAAACCACACATCAGTAAGAATTAATGTCTGTTGTTTAATTCAGGTATTGGCCTGTATCCTGGGGAGTTGCAGCACTCGAGAACTTTGAATGTCATTCAAACCTGCCTCAGCTCTACCCATTAGTTTTGTCTAGAACCTGACTTGACTGGACAGAGATTCTGGCTCATAAAGAGTCTGTGCAGCTTGTGGAGGCAAAATAATCCCTGAAAAGCATGGCAGAAAAGATAATTGATGGGGTCTTATTTGTATCTATACATGTGACCCACTGAGGATGAACTCAGTTTACTGATTTATTTTCAGTCAGAAACGTATTTCATTTTTCTTTGTGACTGTATTTTTTTTTTCAAACAAAACCTTACTGTTCTCAATTGTTGAGTGTTTGAAATTCACAAGAAATTTTGCTTTGAACAAGTCACAATAAAGCTGGACATTTCAAAAATATTTAGGATAGGCGATATATTTATAGGGTAACAAGGGAGGTAAATGCTCAAACTAATGCATTCTATCCATGTTATTTAGCACTCCTATGGAGGAGAACTCTAAAGAAGGACCTTTTGCCTCAGCTTGACCAGATTGTAAATGTCTGGTCTCATTAATCCAGAATGCTAGGTTAGCCTTTGTTCTAAACTGCCTGTGCTGCATAAGAAGGTATCCTAGGCCATTTTTGTATGATTCCTTTAATTTCCTACATGTCTGCACTACTGCCAGAAAAGTTTGGCCTTGTTTTTTCTCCCCTCCAGTAACCCCTCTCCTTTTGCCTGCTGGTTTCCCTGTCCTACCTCTAGTGTGCACCTAGCAGCCTTTTGACTCAGGCCAAAGTATATTACCTGTTTGAAAACTAGTATCATGGAAACAAATGAATGTGCTGACACACACAGGTCACACGTTCATCTGCTGAAGAGCCAGTTAAGTCTTCCTGCCTAAACTATTAAGGATTTAAAAAGAGTAGTTTAGCCATCTTTTATCCATAGGTAAAGTAGGCGGGGGTTTTTTTTCAACACCTGAATCAGTCTCTTGACAATTCTTTGAACTTTCCCCGAGTTGCAATACCAATCCTGAATTGCAGTAACTAGACGGAGTGTAGTAGCAGTCATTCCATTGCCAGACACAGAAGTAAAGTTAAAATTCTTCTCCCTGGACACATATCCAAGGATTGTATTAGCCTTTTTTTATGACTGGCAACTCATGGTGGCTACCATATGATTATTCTCTTATTCTTCTACAAGACAAGGCCCAGCAGCAGCTCCTGTAGTTACAGCTGCAGTTGGCTTTTATACATGGCTCTTGTTACAATTGTATGTGCTCACCTTCACAGCACCCACTAGCAGTGATCTGACCTTCACTTTTTATCACTGTCTGTTGCCCTGTAAAATATTTACAGTGAGATACTTCTCAATTATTGTTACTGTAATTGCAATTGTGCTGTTGTGTTTCTTTCTGAATACTTTTAGAATCCAGATAGAGAGCTCCCATGTTTCAAATGAAAAACAATATGGGAAAGTGGGCAGGGTCTAAAAAGCCCCTTTCTAATATGTAAGTAATCCATGGCACACGGGCATTGACCTTCTTCCCCTTCCTTTTCCAGGAGCCTTTCATTTGTGAAGAATATCATGTCTCTTTCTCAGCATTTTCTTCTTGAGGCTAAATCACCTCAGTTTGTGCAGCTTTTGTCATACTAATTTTCTTCTTATCATCAATAATCTTTGAATTCTCAAGTGTTCATATTCTTCTTGGTGTGCAGTGCCTAAACTGTCCATAGTATTTCAGATGAAGCCCCACCATTATTGAGTACAGCACAGAAGAGGCTTATTTCACACATCTTGCAGGCTCTACTCTTGGTTAGAAATCTCAAGATTGTGTTTGCTTTTTTCACAACAGGATGATAGTGTTGACTTCTACTTAGCTTGTGATTCAGTATGTTCCATGGGCTCTTTTAAGAAGCAATGCCACCAGCCACTTGTTTTCCACCCTATATTTATGCAGCTGATTGTTGTCTTAATGTAGGGTTTCACATTTATCCCTCTTAAAGAGTACCCAGGCAGTTATGAGAGCCCTCCTTATTCTTCCTGTAAGATCTTTGCCAACATTTTTTTGTTTCTTATTGCAAAACCCAAAAGATACACAGGACTAGCTATTCTATGGATTTTGGGGTTTTTTTGCCTTTGGATTCATATCTCTATTGTTTAGAAGGCATAGTGAGTAAGGGTAGATAAGTTAGATAAGCAACACTTCTATTAGCAAGTACTTTGTATGTGGACAAGGAGACAAGAGAAGAAACTTCTCAATTTGTGGGGTAAACTCCATCAATTCTGATTTGTTTAACCAGAGATTAAATGCAGATGTGAAGCAAACAGCATCAAGAAGAAAAAGGCAGGAGCTGACATTTGTTAAACCTTTGTAAAATTCCATGACGTCAAGCAGATGATTAGAATTTCAGTCAGGAGAAAGACCTCCAGCATGTATGGATTTCCTTTGTGTTCCCTTGCAGTGCAATCATGACTTCTCGTGCAATGCAATTAAGGAATTAGATATAAAGAAAACATCTCTTCTCAGTATTGTATAGAAATAGGTCTTTATAAAATGTTAGCTCACACTTAATAAGCAAAAATAAGTAAGTAACTCTTCAGCAATTTATGCTGGAGCCAAAACTGGCTCTGAGCACTGCTGAGAATATGGCAGAAATAAGAAAATGTGTATAAATAAAAGTGTCATTAAATGTGAATCTAAGCACTGTTTTTATATCACAAATACTTTTACTGGTAAATGTAAGTATTTGGGTTTAGTAGCTGATTAAATTTAGCATGTTTGCTTCAAAATATAAAAAGCACCAGGGTTTGTTTTGACCTCACTTCTACAGTTTTGGAATCACTGGTCAACTACTCTTTATTTAAATTTAGTGAAACAAAAACTGTAACAAAATGGGAAAGACACTTGTGTTTTGAGCACTGAAATTGGTCTGAGCCTTGAGTTTTGGCCTGCTCTAGATGCCAGGGTTTTGTTAATCTCTGATTCATTTCCTCTAGTAACCCAGAAGCAGACCAAGAATGACTTTGAAGCACCTATTTTTTATTGTTTGCATAATATACCGTTGCTCAAAAAATCGGAGTTATTAAGGTTGTGTAGCAGACTTCAGAGTGACATTGACTTTGATAATTACAGAAATAAAAGAAACAGTACTCATGGGTCTAGTCACAGAGTCAGAAAATACAAGTGTAGTGAAAAATTCTGTCCTCTCTAAAGGATTATATTTTCAAATTTCCTGATACTCTCTGCAATCCGGACTCCTTACAGCATTAATCTCACAAAAACTGAGTTTGTTAACAGACTTCCAGAAGTGTAGGCCTACATCAAAGTGAGAAGATATACACACACTGCCCTGAAGGATTCAGTTTGTAGTATAACTGTCTTTTTGAAATTCAGTTTGACTGTAACATCCTGCAAAGAGTTTGCTAGCAATGACCCAAAGCTACACAGTCCATGGGTAAACAGGTGATGTTGTACTCTTGCTCTTCTGTTCGCTAACATACTGAAGGCAATCTTGATTTACTGCTTTCTTACTTCAGTAAGATCATAAAATATAGACCAACCAATAGTGTGTGTCATTTATATAAAACCAAAACACATCCAAAAACCCCACAACACACACAAATTCCTATGCTGAGAATTAGCAGCAAGTTCCACCTGATTATAAAGTGAGATGTCTAAAATGGAATAACCCCTCTTTTGGCTTTTCAGTGTTACCCGAGTGCTCTTGGCATACATATTGCACATTTTTATGGCAGTTACACAGGTGTAACTTAATAGTCAACAAGTTTTTGTGGGTTTTTTTTTTTAAATTCATTCTTTCCCCCAAATTTAAATTCATTCTTTCCATCCAAATGTCAACTTACATATAAATGTAAGTTGACATTTGGATTTTCCCTCTTGACAAACCAGCTTAAGTAAAATTAATTTGATGGGGAAAAAATAGATTAGTTTGGATCAGGAAACAAGACTCTTGGCAAAACCGTATTTTGAAGAAAAGCTTTCCAGGAACTTAAACATAAAATCTTTCATGTCTGCAAGAGTGCTTGACCTTTCCTTCTTCTCTCCACCTCCTGTGGATAAGTGCTTCCTCCCATGAATTGTAACATGGTAGCTTTAGCTCTGCAGCCTTTATGGCTCCAGAGACTAGTTTCAGTGCCTGCCCCTGCTTCTACTGGAATTGCTTCATTTATTTTATAGGGTTTTGCCCAAATTTTCCACTAGTAAAACTGCAGCCTCTCACAGATCCTGCAGTTGCATAGTTTATTTTCAGAAAGAGAAAGTAGGCTGGGAGTTTACTTTGGGAGCTGAGTTCAAGTCCCTTAGCCATGCACTTCTGCTGTCACTCTGAGCTTTACCTACAAGGGCCCTAGCTTCTGAAAGCAGATGTTGATTTGCTGTGCCGGGTCCAGGGAGACAGGAGCTACTGGGAGTGCACAGTGTGGATTTTATGAGGATGCTCTTCTGTGAAGCACATGACAATAATCTTGCTCAACATTTGCCTAGTGGACCAGCTGCCTTGGATGTCAGAAACAAAGGAAACCTTCCTTTAAAGAAGGGTATTTATGTAAGAAGTCCTGACATGAACTTACCTGTAGACCCATATAATCTTCAAGGTCTACCTATACCAGCAGCAGTTCCCCTCAGTTTCTTGGGGCAACTCCTCTGCACCAAACCCCTCCTGAAAGTTGTTACCTCTCACCAGCCTGCACTGCATGGCATCCTGCTTCTGTGCCAAAATCATCTGGATGAGCTGGGGCATGAAATTTTAACTGCCACACTAACCTATCTTCTTGTACCTCTAGCAAAAATGGTTCCCATTGGTGAGCAAGGCTAACACACACAGCTGTTCTTCAGCTGATTCAAGAAATTTTGTCTCAACAGAATTCACTGGAACAGGCAGGTTACCCAAATAGCAGTAATGGCCACAGCCATCTCATTTAAACTGCTGCTCCAAACCTGACAGGGGCTTAGAAAGCTGAGTCACTGACACAGCCAAATTTTGTGGGCTCAGTAGACTGAATTACAATAGCAGAACAGCTATGAATTATCATACAAATTTGTTACATGGCAACTAAGGTCATATTATTTATAATTTTCAGCAATCTTGGAACCTGGACCCAGGTTCTGCAAACACAGAAGGCTTGGTCCCTTTCCAAAAAAAGAATAGGAACAATGTCAGTGTGCAAGATGATGGCTGAAATCACTGAGATTTAAACCAAATCCAGCTGCCTCCTAGGAAAATGCAGTTTCTCCTGAGGCCTCTCTTGACAGTTTTATAGCAGAGCCAATATAATTTCAAACTGCAAAATTATCTTCATAACCCCTGCAATGCTTGGGTTACCCTGACAGTCTAGACAGCACAGATGTGTCTGCGCCAAGCTGGTGATTCTGCTCTCACCTGCAGCATAGCAGCTGGTTTCTCTATTGATGGCTCTTTTATTTTGTAGGTGACTAATACATCAAGCTGCTGGAAAATGAGTTAATCTTCCTCAGCCAGTCAGCATTCAAATATGCAGCTCACATCTCTATCTGATTTTTAATTTTTGAGCACAGATGCAGCATTTTTTGGGAGAAGAGTCAGACGGAGACCATACTCCTATCCATCACTTGACATGAAGTTTTTAAGTTCTCAGAGTAAGGGCCAAGTTGCCTTGTGAAGTAGTGCCAGCACCAAGAATAGAATTTCTTTATTTGCCATGTCTGCCTTTCAGCACCATCCTGTGTGGTTTTTTCCATTGACAGAGTTCACATTTTGTTCAGGAAAAGGTTATATCCACCCTCCATCTGTAAGCATGTGTTTCTTTCTCATAAGTTCTCTTTGTAAGCTAGTGGGTGTAATAGTTGCCTTAGTGAGATCACACTGAGGCTCAGGCTTTCCAGGCAGTCACAGGCAAGCTTGTGAAGAGTACATGGTTGCAGCTGCTTTGGGTGGGAGCACTGATATGCATGCTTAACCCCTTGGCTCACTCCTTCCCCTTTCCTCACCCACTGGTTAGCTGACCTAAAGATTTCCCTGGAAATCCATTTGTCAGGCTGTAAAATCTTGGCTCCGTTTTTGAGAACAATAAATTTTAGTTCTAGTAGGGATGTTCTGGTCAACAGCATCAAGGACTGTGCAATCAATAGAACTTCTGACATAAAACCGCTTGAGCTGAAGGTCTGATTAAGATTCAGACCATGCCATTACACACAGAAAGAAATTAAAGCCTGAGTCTTGAAATATTTGCAAAAATAAACACCATCAGCCGAGCCCACCCTGCAACAAATCATAGGCAGCCTCATAAAGGGCCTTTACAGCCCCTGACAGACATGATGTAAGTGCTGAGTGGCCCAAGCAGCCCCTCCTCAGCCCTTGCCTGCCTGCTCTGGAAGCTCCATGTGTACCTGGGCAGGCACACTCCCTCCCTCCTGAGGGTCTGCCACTGCGGGGGAAAGCACAGTGCTGCTTTTTCAACTCTGGCATTGGGACTTGTGCTGGGTTCTTTGAAACTCACCTGGACTGCACTGCTCCAGTTGTGTGCCACAGGACCATGACAGTCACGAGAGGAACCACACGAAACACAGGAGGGAGGGAGTGATATGGCTTTCTGGGGAGAAGCTTTAAGGGCATCACTAATTTCATTAAAGTTATATTCATGTCCCTCTAAACTAGGGCCAGACTGTTATTTATTATAGGGCCAAACTGCCCTTGCATGTTGCAGACTGTATAGGGAAAAGTAATAGTTAACTTAAACTCCTAAGAAGCAATCTAGAAGCATCAGGGGAGAGAAGTGGGTCAAGCTAACACTACAAAGCAACAAAGCATCTTAGGAAAGCTAAAGAAACTAAGCACATATTTATAGGCAGAAGTTTGGGTTTGGTTCTTTTTATTCTTCTCTCTCTTATGGGTTGATTCAAAACTATGAAAAAAATGGGTGGTTTTAAGATTCAGGAGATTTGTCTCAAAATATTTCTGGAACAGTGGTTCTTGAGGGTAGTATATTCCATTATGAGTTTTGTATATAGGCTCTGTGACACATGAAGTAGCATTTCTCAATCGCCCTCAGGGATCCCTTGGAGATTTTGCACAGAAACCCTTCCACTCTCCCCGCTTACACTTCATGGTGCATACATTAAAACACTGGTTTTCAAAAAAAAAAAAAAGTTTCTATCCTGCTTAGGTATTTTTGGTTTTTCCCCATAATTTCTCTACAGGCTTTCTTAAAAGGAGAATATAGCAGGGCAATTTGATGCTGAAGATTCTATTCTGTCCTCTTATCTCATTTTACCTTCTTAATTTACAGTATCTTACCTAAACAAAGCAACTTATTTGCAGCAGAGGATACCATCTGTCATTTAGTGTGTGTAAAATATTTAAATATTTTTATCCTGAAACTACCACCATCTGGAAATAGTTGGCATGGGAAAACAGTAAAAAGCCCATCTAAGTTCACAAGTGTTATTGCCTTGAACAAGAAGATTAGTGTTCTCATTCATTTATTTATTCTACCAAAACATAACAGTAAGTCATTTTTAAATCCAAAGAGTTTGGAAACTCCTGATGTTGCTTATGTGTGCTAAAGCCCAGGCTGAGGTTATCAGGCTTGCGTTGCAGCAACAAATGTCAATTTGCACTCCATAAAACATTGTGCACAGGTTGTAGCTGTGATTGTAAATGGCGGTAGGACATACTTCCCTCAAGGACCACTCTTTCAGAAAGGCCCTCATACCACTCTAATATTCCATGTCCTTCAGGTTGATTTGGTTTATATTTAAAGCCAGAGCACTGAGCATCTTCTGGGATTGAGCTGGTAGTCTGTGGAAGAAAGTTTTCTGTCCTTTGGTGCATATCTTTGATATTAATGAACATGAGTCCATTAATGACGATAAAACTTTTAAAAACAAATGGCATCTCTGCCATCTCTTTTTACATCAGTGGCACATTGGAAAGAAGTAAAAAATCTGCTTAATGCAGCATTGCGTCCCTCATTAAAAAAACCCAAACTGTTTCTAATCAATAAGTACTTGCTTGAGCAAATATTAGCTCTTCAAACAGCAGCTACATTGGAAGTAGCTGCAGTTATCTCAGTTGCATATGTCAGTCAGCAAACTTTTCTGTTTGCTTCTTTTCTAATCCTTGTTCTTTGCACTTCAAGAGAGAATAGGTTAAATTCAAACCTTCTAATCATACCAAGGCAATTCCACAAGCAGGACAACAGAATTATTTGGGCAAATAATGCCTAATAACCTGGAGTTTATTATTTTAAGACTTTGTGAAAACTGTCTTTGATAGTTAATATCCTATTTTCTTCAACATCTGGTAGAAGGGCAAGTCTATTTCTATTACCCAATGATGCTTCCCCAGTTCACAGGACTTCTTTCTAGGTTCATCAGGCAAGTTTAAACAAGTTTATAATGCTCTTTACCTGCAACTGACCTCCTCCTTGTGAAATTTTTTTGGCTGGATCTGTGACTCAGCCTGTAGACACCATAGCCTAATGTTAATAAATGCTGGAGGGATCAACACACCTCAGCCACTACATTACAAACCAAAGAAAGCTGGCTGTCCGCCAAGAAACTGTAGTGCTTCTCTTCATGTAGCAAGTATCACATAAGTCAGGAAGACAGATTGAAGCAAAAATATAAGCCCAACCTTAGACTGGCAAGAGAGCTTGAACACAGAGTGTCTCCCCTTGCTCCTCCCACCCCAAGGTTCCCACAGCTGTTCAGCATTTCTGTGTGGTGCTCCTGCCAAGCAGGTGTCTCTGCTTCCCTGAAGGGCTGGTGACAAATGACTATTCGAGTTCAATTTGTGCAATGGAAATTGTTTCCATTACAAGCATAAGTGAAATATATCCAACAACTGATTCTGGGATCCCAAAGCCCACGTTTTTATAACCTATACCAACATAGCCTGATCTTTTCCTCAGGTGAGTTCAATGATTTCTTTGTTCCTCAGCTCATGGAACACGAGTTGGCAAACCAACTCACCTCCACTACAGCAGGTACTCCTCTAAATCCCCTGGCTTAGAGGCTCAAACATAGGTCTGCTCAGAACTTCTTGTCCAAGAGGTTATTAATGCAAGAGAACCACTGCAAAAAGCTGACACACGCATTCCTTCCTTATGCATAACTTAAATACTGTCAACACTTCTTTCTTTGCAATCTAGTAATTCCTACATTAATCATTCTGCAGTTTAGTACTGAACAGAAGAATTGCATATTGTAACAATTTGACCAATCCTAAACTGAAGCTGCAAGAGGTTGATTAATAAACTGCAGACTGTGACAGATTTTAAAAATTTTAAAATTACCTGGTGTTTTTAAATGATCATGCATGAACAGAGCATTTCCAACTTTCTAATACATTCCTCACATACAGGAAGGCAGCTTGAGCTATACTTCAGATTAAGGATCGTGTCAAGTGCTCCTTCAGTACTTGTTAATAGGAACCAAGCCTGTATATTAAGATGAATCAACATTTTACTACGTGGTATTTTTGATATTTTCAACATTTTCCAGAAACACTGGAATACCTCCTTATCACAAGGTACATGACTTGGCTCTGTCGTTGAAAGAAGGTTCACTGAAGTCCTTCAGGGAAACTGACAAGCAGGTGCCTGCGGGGGATGGATATGACAGTATCTGGAGTAACCATGCCAGCAAAATCCAGCAGCATGAAAATAACTCTTGAAACTTGATATACTCTTCAAGTCCTGCTATCTGCATTTCACTTATGCTGACTAGCAATGAGTTTGCTTATTTAAACAAATAGTTATCTATACCACAGATAGCGTTTTCTGTAACAGCTGGCAGTTTATTCAGGTGTTAAACTTAACACTGCTCTGGCACTACTACTTAATCACACAGCCCAGATACCTACCTTAATGAACCTTTCATAGTTATGGTTTTGCTCATGGGTGACACAACCTCAGCTTTTATATTCCATTCAAAAATTCAGAGTAGCTGTGCAAGCAGTGTTTCATTTAAAAGGCATTGAGCTGAAATTCCCAGAATTATTATAGGATCCTCTCCTAGACAAATTTTTACAGTCTTTCCCCAGATCAAAAATAACATTGAACTCAATACTTAAAAGGTTCTTTATTTTCCTCTTAGACTTAGGCTTTCAGGAAACCTTAAAAATCAGTTACACAGCAAAGACTGATATTGCAAAACAGTGGAGGTGCAGTTCAAAAGGAAAAAACCTAACCCATAGTGTCTTCAAATATAAAAATATATATCCAAACTATTACCTAGGGAAAGTGAACCACCATTTCTGTCTTAAGCTGGTCCTGCCAGCTTTTGGGTCATAACTCCCACTACAGAGCTCAAGAGCTCACACTGGAAGGAGCATCTCCAAGGTTCATGTCACAGGCATGATTCAGAGCAAACTGCTTTGCTGCAGCATATGAACCCAATCTTAAGTTTTCTGAAAGCATTCCATAGTTTTCCCTTGGGCAGTGGGTAATAAGCATCCAAACATCTCCTGGGAAGCATAGGTCATATACACAAAGCCATCTTCATCTTTGTAATCCCTGTACACTTCTGCCATTGTCAAGGACATACTGGCTAGGCTTTTGTTGTTCACCAGCAGGTAGAAAGCTTGTGTAGCTGTTAGAGCCATCCTGCTTCTAATTGAAAAAGAGGAGAGAAAAAGAGGATTAAGCATTAGCAAGTTGAATATGGTTTCAACTTCAGTCTATGACATACATTAAGCAGAGCAGTTGCATTAAGTAGGTACAAGAAATGTTGTGTAAAGTTATTATGTGAATTAATGTCTCCATTAGCAGGAAGTTTACTGGAAGCTCAAAGGCCTGTGCCCTGTGGAAAGGCTTACACCGAAGGTGCTACTGAGCATGGGCTCAGAGTTCCCAGTTACCAGGGAAAAGTGTTAATAGAAACCAAAAGCTTCTGTAGTGCAGATTTTGTAAAGGATTCCAGCTCTGGTCTGTTACTATAAAGTCTACCTTTAAAAAAGAAGTTCTTTTCAGAGACATTACGTACAAGAATTACAATCTAAGTTGTCCAAGAGCCAAAAGCATCTTTTACAGAAGTTATAATCTAGAAAGATCTTCTATACTTTAGTAAGTGTGCTGAAAAACATAGCTTTCACATTTTGTCAGAATATACCACTAAATATTTTGGGAGACTTCTTTGCTCTAATGTTTCATAAAGAACAATTCAGGAGCACATTTCATTTCACTCATGTTCAAGAGCTGCTTTGAACTTGAACAAATTCAGCTAGGTGCAGTAAGAGAGCAAGGCAGTGACAGTCATAAGCAGAACAAGATCACAGAGCCCCCATACCCAGCCCATGAGGCAGGAAGAGAGCAGAACAAGAGTCTTATACAGTCTTTTTTCACTACAGTTAGAGAGAAAGGAGAGGACTATGAACTCAAAAAAGACGACGTTTTCTCCCCAAGTGCACCTGTAGAAACATTTTTGATTGTCTTTGAACACTTGCAAGAGAGGGAAGCCATTATTACATTACTAACGCCTTTATCCTCCTACCCACCAAAGGAAGTAAGATATCCCCAGCAGCACACTAGGAATTACCTTCTTGGGGAGGAGCAGCCAAGCCCAAGTGCAGATCCAACCCACCAGTATCCATTACGCACCTAATGATGGTTATGAACTGTGCCATGGTCAGCTCCTCGGGAACCAGGAACTTGGTTTTGTCCAAGAGAGGAAGGTACTTCTCTTTATGGTATCTCTCAACAATTACCTGTTTTAATTAGAGCCACACTCAGCAAAATTTAAAATAGCCAGGTGACTTTACCTCCCCTCACACGCTCCTTTCCTTGAACAGCGGCAACAAGCTCCGATAACAAACCAGAGATTTACCGGAATTTTTGTCGGGAACTTGGCTCGGATCCCCGCTACTTCTTCCCGCCGGGTGGCTGCGGGGCGGAGGAGAGGAGAGAAGCGTTAGGCGTTCCGCAGCCCCTCCGCGCCCGCGCAGCCCCTCCGCGCCCCCGGCGCCCCTACCGAGACTCTTCCTGAGCTT
The DNA here is from genome assembly GCA_013401135.1 of Cettia cetti. NCBI lineage: Eukaryota > Metazoa > Chordata > Aves > Passeriformes > Sylviidae > Cettia > Cettia cetti. The sequence goes on along the minus strand of VZUI01046086.1, from coordinate 117 downwards.
GAAGGGCCGGTCCGGCTGCGCCCCGGGCGCCGCCCGCATCCTCCCGCCTCGGGGCCGCCGCTGCGCCCGCGCCTCGCACGGACCGGAGCGGACCGGCCCGGTGCGGCGCCGCGGCCG
>VZUI01046085.1:0-37617 GCA_013401135.1 Cettia cetti | reverse complement strand
GGGGGGGGGGGGGGGGTGTGTGTGTGTGTGTAAGTGTGAGGGTGGGTTTTTTTAAACTTGGAGGTGTTTAATATTAAAAACTGCTTCAGCCAAATTCTTGGTTCTATACTTAACCTGATGTTAGTAGGAGTTCAAGTCTGTTAACAGTGTAATGTTAAACAGTCCTTCCTCAGAATCTGCTCTCAAATGCCTAGAAAAGCAGGAGTAGGGGTAGATTTTCTCCTTTCTCAGTTTTCAGCTTAGAGAATGTAGGGAAAAAAATAGATGTATTAATTTAAAAAATAAAAAGATAAGAACTTTCAATATGGAGTAAGAAACATGAAAATGTGCATTTAAAGGGACAGCTTTTTTAATACGGCTTCAGATTTTTTTTTTTTTTCTGCTGAACTGCTGAAGTTTACTTGTCATGGGAGCTTTTCACAGAGCCAAATTCAGGAGGAGAGAAGTGGGTGGCATGGGCACTGGTAGTGGGATGAGCACAAAAGGGCACTCTAGGGGTTGTGTTTCTCACCTTTGATGTAGGATTGTGCAATGGCCTTGTTTACTCCTGCTCCATCATTTCTGTGCCTGTGTTTAGAGTTTCACTTGTGATCCAGGAAGGGGAATGTGGCTGCGACTGCACATTAATTTCTACTATCAAGAGTCAAGCAATTAGGTTCTGTACTTAGAGTCTGTAATAAGGACAGGTCTATAATTTCAAACCACAGCGTTAGTCTCACCTGACCAGCAGAGTTGACATAATTTACAGAATGCCACTAGAGAGTTTACTTTTATTTTTCTCCATGCAGTGGTCCTATGGAGAACCAGATTAGTGAATGGATCTAGTGTCCAACACTTTTTCATAATCCTAACATGTAAGTGAGCGTTTGCTCTTATTGCAATGTCAATTCTTGGATGCTTGGCTGCAAAACAGAATTAGGAAGAAGGACTTATAGTTCACATCATTTCTTTTATTTTGTTATCTTACTGCTCTACTTCTAATCAATGCCTTGATTGATGTGGGTGTTACATACCTTGTTATCACCAGATCCGGTGGTTCTGGTTGCTTCTCCAGTTCATATTTTTGTGAAAACGCAATTGGTTTTAATAAAGAACAAACACCTCTCAAAATTGTGGACATCTGTAAAGATGAAAGGCCAAAGAAGTCTTGCAGCACATTAGATCTAGTCTGAACAAACTCACTTTCCAGCATTTTATATTTCATTTATTGTTTTTGACCTGTGATAACTCTCACAACTTCCTTTTCTGGAGCAAATCTTAACTGTATCTTCCTTTGTAGTGTAGTATATTTTAACCAAGACTTGCCCACTCAGTAAAAAAGTTCAGTTAAAAAAATTGCTTTCAGTGACTTGCATATAACACTCCTGGTAATGTATCTCAAAACAAAACTTGCCTTTTTACTGTGTACTTTTTGATACTGCTCCTTATCTGAAAAGCTCCCTCTGGTTTTGGTTTTCCCCTTGCCTTTACTGAGCAGCCTTTTGCTTGTTTCTCAGCCCACACTCACCTTCTGGACTACTTTACCGAGGTCATTTTTTAATCTCAATTATGTGAATTTGCAAAAGGCTTTCATGTGGGATGCACTGTAAAACATTTTCCCTCTGAAAATGGCAGATGCAAAATCATGCCTGTTATAATAAAGCAGAATTAATTCACTCAGCTAAACCAAGCACATCTGTCATCTTTAACATCTAATCCTAATTGTGCTCTGTTTATCCAGTCCCATCTTCCTTCTCCATTCATTGAGGGCTGCTGTTTTGCCTCTGGCTGTGGCAATGACCATGCTGGCCATGCTGAAGGATGGTAGGTCTCCTACTGCATTTTTGTGGTCATCTAAAGCTTCAAATGCCATTAAAATGATGGCCAGAATATGGAATTTGCCTGCAGTCAGTCTTTAATCTTCCTTTTAGGTGTTGCAAGGTTTCTTTAATCCCATTTACCCTAAACCTAATAACAGAAAGCTGAAAAGTGCAAAACATTAAGTACAGACTCTGTAGATTTACTCTGTGGTTATTGAAACTCTGACCTTGTAAACAGCACCCCACGAAAGAAAGAGAAAGCAAAGTGTACTGTGTCCCTTTACATAAGCTAGGATGGTGGTGTTTGGAGCAAGCCTGATGACCTTGCTGTGGAAAGACAGGGTGCAAAGAACAGCATCAACCAGCTTGGATCCTGGAAGGGAACCAGACGAAGTGATCTTTGTAAGCCGCAGAAGAGCTTAGCATTGCCTGATGCAGAGCAATCTGTCCCTGCACTAGCTGCAGGTTTTAGGAAAAGGTCTTTGGTGTGCCGTGACAGCAAACTGATGGCTCTGTGCCACAGCTATGTGAGCAGAGGATTTCAGGCAGCTGGCAGGACGTTTCTTGGGTCAATATTTAGCTTTTCAGGATAGATTTTCTGTTTTCCAGGATAGATTTAAAAAGCTCTTCACTCTGTTCTTCATGTTTTGAATCACAGACATGAGACCCTTGCTCCTTGGAGACACCTAGGGAAGATTCATTTTAGGAATTACTCTTCACATCCTATGAACAAGACTTTATATAGTCTTCTGTGCTTTTACCAGAGGATCAGTATTACTGCTGTCCCTTTGTTGGCATGCTCTCACGTGTTCTTTCCTCTTTTATCTCCTGAACTTTAGCAGCAATAGAAGAAAAGCTTGTTAGTTGTCTTTTTGGCAGAGTTGCTTAATATTGCCAAGGAATGTGACTGTAGTAAGGGCAGAGAGGAATCCCCATGTGTTTGAATGATATAACTCCTATCTGAAATACCTGCACTTGGTACCTCTTGGGGACAATACTCTTTTAAGCTCATCTTGGAGGGTGAAGGACTGTACCCTCATAGGTTCTTTTCTGCCTAATTACTGTGGCAGGAATTACCCTTTTTAGGTTCTTAGACCTCTGGTCTGTAGCTATTTCTGATCTTTTGAGAAACTACTGATGCGTTTCAAGGGAGTTTCCCATTAAAAAAGGAAACTAATTAGTTGTTTTCTTTGTCCACTATCCATCTGTAGTGATACATTGGATAAAATAATTGCAGTGATTCTTTTGCAGCAAAATATATTCTATAACCCCACATTTGGCTGAGATTTTAGGTACAATTTTTTCAGTCAAAACCCCCCCATAATACACAGGCAGGTCACTCAGTTACATGAGACTAAAAGAATAGGAATTCATGAATGATGGCAATAATATCTGCCAACAAGGCTGCAAGTGCTTCAAACAAAAGATTCATGAGAATCTAAGCTCCATTTTTTTTCCCTTCAGTACTCCTGGTACAGCAGCTGCAGTGGGGCACAATTTAGCCAATCTGATGGTGAGCTCTTGCTGAAATCCAGTGTCCCCAGCTTCCAGACACATGTTCCTGTTTTCTTTTTGTTAGAGGTGAGAGTCTCAGGGTGAATCACATGCCTGTTGATAGACAGCTCCTTCTGAGTGTGTAAGATGACTGGGTGCACTGGGGAGCAGCTGTGTGTGGAGGCATCTGGTCCAGTCCTAGCAGCAGCTCTCAGACAAGATCAAGGATGGAGCTCTACATCAAGCATCATGTTCTTTCTTATGCAGTGAGCTTCAGTGCCTGTTGAACATCATAGGGCTGTGGGCTTCCATCTGCCAGGAATCCCTTGAAGGATAGTCAGTGTGATGTGGCAGCTCAGGAGGGATGATGCTGCTGTGAGCAGCTATCCTCTTTCTTCACACTTCATTGGTGCCATTGTCCTTGAAATAACCTTTTGAAAGAAGATAAAATATAATATTCAATTGTAAGGGAAGGAGGAGATGTAACCATTGTAGATTTTCAGTCTTCTTGTGTGAGGACACAGGAGACTAACTCTCAACCAAGTGGCAAGTGGTAGGACTTGTTAACTGCCTGTGGTGCTGCTCAAATAGCAAGGGGTCCTCTTGCAGGTTAGAATGGCAGAGAGGAATTCTTTGTGATTTGGCAAACTGATGTTTCCCCTTAGTATTGTGTGGCTTTAAGATTTTCCTTGAGATGCAGGAAGGGCAGATTTAAAAGTAGGATTTCCCACTGCCAGCCCTTCCCTTTCAGCACTGCAAGGGTATGTTTATGGATCCTGTGTGAAAATGTCTTCATTAATGGTCCTGCACAGTTCTTCCAAGCAAAATCCACTGATACGGAACCAGGTATTTATTTATCTGTTATGATTTATAGCTTGATTTGTTTCAGAGGGGTGCAGGTGAAGGTTTTCAGAAGCCAGAGGACCAACAAATGTCAAAGGCACAAAGTGCTTGCTGCTGGCAAAAACTGCTGGACAGGGCCCCTCTGCTGAGCTCTGAGAAGCGTGCTCCTGTTTGTCCCCCGGGGAGCCAGCCAAAAACTAGCTTCTGAACAACACAGCTGGTTCGACTCTCTCCCAGAGTAGGCACACAGAGGGCTACTCTAGCCCCAAACCTCCTTTCAGGCCATGTGGCAAGCTGAAACCATTCATTCCTTTGTGCAGCTGCTTTAAAATACAAAAGGAACTTTATTTTGGATTTTAGTCCATGATAACAGAAAGACAGTTGAATTCCCTCAGCCAGTTTTTGGTATACTGAATGCATCACTGGTCTGTAAAGGCAACTGATTATTTTCATACAGTATCACCAAATCCATTAAGCAAGGAAAATACAGTTGGCTTTTAAATGCTGCCCTTAGAGGCAATTCATATCCTTATTATTTTAACTTTCTCCAGTTAACACACTTTTAACTTCTTCACTATTTCAAAATCAATGTCTTAGTCCAGTGGCAAAGAAGGAAATTACTGCAACCACTCGCCCAGCTCCTTGGGCTTGCTTAGTCATTGCGGTGTCTAGTTGCTATGTCTGACTATAAAGAAAATGCTGATAAGTTTAATTGATGAGATTGCCTTTGAAAAGCCCCTGTGATATTTTCTGGAGGTTAAAACCAAGGCTGCCATCCAAATTCATCCAATTTCATCCAATTCTGCTGCAAGGAGTTTCTCCTTTTCAGGTCATTGGCAAGTGAATGCAGGCACATCTGCTTGCATTTCCTCTTCTTACCTGTGTGCTGGAGTCTCTCCTCATCCACAGCCTCCCTTGCCTGCCATGCCTCAGCTCCTCCAGCTCACAGTCTTGCTTCTTAGTTCCAAAGCAGCTCCAGCAGTGGCTCAGCTGGCATGCTGGGCTTTCTCCCAGAGCAGCAAAAGTGCTGGCATGTGCTCTGTGGGGCAGCTACTCTATGGCTCTGACCAACAGAAGTTGCAGCTCCTCTCTTACCTTGGAATGTGCAGCAGCAAAAGGATGCACCTTTTCTTTCAAGGAGCTTGAATGTGTACCCAATGATGGTCACAAAATCCTGGAAGCTTCTGAAGCCTTTAATAGGTAACAGTGACAAAGACAAAAATCTCTGTAATAAGTATGATCACACACTTTTAAAAGAGAGGGGTTTGTTTAGTTTTATGCTATTTTGCCACTTAAAACTTACTGACCTTATGTTAGTAAAGGACAAAATGTCCTTCTGTACCAACAGCAATGCTTACCAAGGGTATCTTCTTTATTTTGCTTTTATTTTTGTTGTGAGGAGGAAGTGGTTCTGAGGGATTAGATAATATTAACATATCTTTTTAGTTTTAATTATCTATAAATACCTAGTGATCACAGTTTTCTTTAAGTCATATCTGAAGATGTTGGATGTATTTCTGAACTTTACAGAAGTTTCACTGCTATTACAACATGAAACTTTAATTCTCTATTTACAGCAAGTGCTGATTTTCCATACAACGGTCAAGCTATAGGAGATGGAGTTAACAGAAACTCAGCTATTATCGGAGGTAAGAAAACTCCACTTTTCCAAGATACTTTGCAGTATACATCTCTGATGGCTGAATTGCAGTTGTTAGCAAAGGTATGTGTTTCCATATCCAGGTCTAGGTTTGTTGCTTTAGCTTTGATTTGCTACGTAATTTTTCCTTTCTAATTAATATTTTTATTTTTACTTATAACTTTTCCTTATACTGTGAAACTTTACAATACTGGAAGGATAGCATTGCATTCCTTAGAAAAAATCAGCCCACACCTGAACAACCTCAGTTCACCTGCCCAAAGCACAAGTTAACATAAAATGGCATAACATAACTCTGGCTGATTACAAGATTTTTCTTGAACTGAAAATTTTATAATATCTTCATCCTGGAAGATTTCTTTACCTGTAGAGAAGGGTCCCAAACAGTTACGGTGCTGTTTTATCACATAGATACCTATGCCTAAGAGAATAACTTTCATGAGACTTCTCTATAACAGGTTTGTACCTAAAATAGACCATTACAGGGAGAACAGTTAAAGCTAGAACTGATGATAAAGCAGGAACATCTGCAATTATATGGAGTGCTTAGTGGGTGGCATGAGCCAACAGTGAGCCAAGCCAATTTTCAAGGACATGTAGAGGACCTATGATAGGAGTTTACAGCCATTGACTAGGATTTCACCTTCAAAGAGCTGCCCACACATCACCAATACACCCCACTGTTCTAGGAGTGCTCAGTACCCTCTGCCTCATGGTCAGCAAAGCTTAGGTCTGTAAGTAGATATTAATGTTGAAGTAAGTAGATATTAATGTTGAAGTTATTACCTATGGGATGATAGTCACCAGCAGACTTCATGGAGCTACATTTTGTATATAGTGAAAACAATATATAAATATTAGAGTAGTAGAAAGCAAGCAGCTGTGGTGATGCCCACCTGCCTGAGTAGCTTCAAGTCAGCTCTGAGAAGTTTTGGGATCCTTTCTTTGTGTTCAAGTCTGCAGCTGGTTTCACCAGGGGCATCTTTTCTTTCCTCCTGTGTGTAGGTGTGATCGCAGTGGTGATCTTCACCATCCTCTGCACCTTGGTGTTCCTGATCCGCTACATGTTCCGCCACAAGGGAACCTACCACACCAACGAGGCCAAAGGCGCAGAGTCAGCTGAGAGCGCCGACGCCGCCATCATGAACAATGACCCCAACTTCACGGAGACCATAGATGAGAGCAAGAAGGAATGGCTTATCTAAGCCCACGGGGATGGGGCCTGGGGTGGGATATGAGCTGGGCCAGGGTGGGACTGGGATGACTCTTGCAGTGGAGAGAGAACACTCTGTGTCGGACACTTGAGCACACATAGGATAAAAAGATCAGCACAACTGGAGGAGCAAGTGACAGGAAAATACCACTGAGACTGGAGAAAAAAAAAGTATATCTCAAGCATTTAAGAAAAAAATACTTTTTAATATTTATTTACAGCAAATTTCCCGTCTGTATCCTAACAACTACAACAAAGAGCAGTTTTGCAACTTCAGCATTGGTTACAATTTTCAGTAATACCTGTCTATTTCTGTGTGTGTTTAGAGGTGTTCTGGATACCTGTGACAAGAAGCAGGGCTGGTTTTTTATATTTTTAAAAGCTGTTTAAAATGTGGGTGGTTCTGTCCTGAGAACAAGTGGCAGCCCTTCCTTCCCAGCATTGTGGCCCCTCCTGTCTGGCTGCTTCCCCACAGGCTGCCCTCAGCCCCGCACCTTGACCACATCACCGTTTATTTTGGTGGCATTGGTCCGGGGGTTCAGGCTTTGGGTGGGATAGGGGGTGAGGACTAATGCAAATCTTACTCACCAGTTTCTCAGCATCTCATCAGCCCATGTCAGCCCTGGCAGAACCCATCTTCTTGACCCAGGCACTTGACTGATTGTGCATAATTCTCATCAACTATGTAAAAATACTGTTACTATGATTACTACTACTATTACTAAAGAGGATTGTCATAAAGCACAGGAGGCTTTAAAGGGTTTTTGTATTATTTTGTTGGTCTCTGGGGGAGGATGATGCTGTGTGAGTCTATAGACCTAGTCTGTTCCTGTGTCTTTGTCTATGGCACCAGGTCACCACCTGAGGCACGTGCCAGGTTAAACTCACCTCTGCCTGTGGCATATTGGCATATACTGTACATTGTAGTAGGGAATTAGAGCCAGACTTTGTTTGCTTCTGTTTCTTCTTAATAGGCTGTCATAGAAATATTAGTACAGCTTTAGTCAATGCATTTGAACCCACACACTTCACATCCTTCTTTATTTTCAACTTGAGAGTAGCAATTTATTCCTTAAATCCCTTCTTTCAGTCCCTTTGCAAGGAAAGCCTCCTCTGGCAGTGTTTGCACAGTCAGAAAAGTGAGGCAAAGGAGGCTTGAAAGCTCTGCCTCCAGAGCATGTGAGGAACACACAGCACACAGAGGAGAGTTACTTTTCAATACAGAGATTTACCCAAACTCTTTTACTGTGTTTGTAAGGCATTTTTTAAAATAGCAAGGCAAATACCAAGTACAGTATTGCATCCCATTTTTCCTCTCAAATCAGGAGTGTCGTAGGTGTCACCTGAACAGCAGGCAGGCAGGTAGAAGGAAAGACAAAGGGGCAGCCTGAAGACTTAATATTTTTAGTGGCAATAACAAAGCTTTAGCTTGCCCTCTGTAGAGAAGCATGGTTCTCTTATGGTCTGAATTGATAGGAATTTAGGCCTCAATGGACAGGTTTTGCAGTGGAACAGAATGAAGGAATGAATATACTGCTGGGCTTTGCCATGTGCTAGAAGAATAGAGATGATACCAGGTATTTCCCTTTAAAAGTATTTATTCTTATGAAAGCCCCAGATTTTCTTTGTCTTTGATATCCTGGGTTTAGTATGCACAGATTTAATAAATTTTTCTGCACAGGAAAGATTTATTTTTCACCCAAACATGCAATCTACTACACTGAGCGGTGCTGGCATTTTTGATTTCCTTATTTCTTTGGTTGCAACTTCCATTATTCTAATTGACACTTTAAAAATGAAAAAAAAAAAATCACATAGGGGGAAAGAAAATATTGGAGTCTTACCAGATATGACATTGATAAGCACAATGTGTCAGAAAGGCAGGCCAGATAGTTTGGGTTTTAAGGATGGTAGCCTTAAGTCCTGTACTGGAGGAACATTATCATTAAACATAGATATCAGAGCAAATCAAGTCCATTAATTTCTTCTATTTATGGATTTGGAATTAGCATACAAAAAAGTTGCCGGTTTTAAAAGCAATCACTCTTTCTCAGGTAACATAAATGGCAGAGAGGTTCAGGTAGGCATAAAAATTACCTCTGTCACTCTTGTGCTCTGCACTCTTTTGCCTTGCCTCCAGTATTAACCTTTCCCTCTCTTGTCTGTAATCAAGCAGATGAGTCCTGGGTTTAATCATGGGTGTAAAATAAGTCTTCTTTCCTTAGGGAATATCAGCAGGGGATTGATCTACCCTGTACCACTGCTCAGCAAACTACGTAGCAATCACGGATGTCTCTGTAGGAATGAAAAGGCATAACCTTTTCTCTATGATTTTATGTTTCGTTTTATTTTAGAGGTATTTTAGTCCACTCTGAAAAACATCCTTGCCTGCAACTTCAAGTTACCAAGAGAAGTGAATAGAGCATCATTTGTATAGATTGGCATTTGATTTGCAGAAAAAAACCTCCTAATCTGAATTTAATGTCTGTGAAGATGATCAGATTTATGTATTCTGAGAGACCAGAGCCCTCTGCTACTTTATGTGGGAGAGACAGATTTAACAGCCATAGTGCAAATTGCCAAATGCCTCAGCATGGCATTAGAAGGGAAGGATGGCTTGGTCTCTGTGTCTAACAAAGTTCTTGGCAAAGCAAGAGACAATTGTTTCTGGTTATGGTAGTGAGGCCTGTGATATCTATTCACTGTTTTTCTAAAAAATTGCCAGCTAATCTCCCACAGCCCTGGGAGATTAGACAAGAATTTCTGGAAAACAACCTTTGACCATTGCAGAGGCAATAGTTATAAAGTAGTGTCTTAAGTTTGAAAAACAGTTTAAATTTCTGAAATCAAGTCAGGGGTATCTGCACCTCTCCATTGGCTGGAGACCATGGACCTTTTTCTGTGGAATGCATTAGTGCTGTGTTAAAATACAGTCACTTTCATGACTCTAGAAACCTTTAAATATTAGAATTCTTGTTTCTCCTTAAACTGGACATTAGACATGATATTATCAACAAGCAGCTGTCTCTGTATAGGAATTTGGTGACTTTGGGTGAATTACTGCCCATCTCTTTTGTATTTCATTTCTGAGAATGTTTTATGTTTAATTATAGGCACTGATCATTTAGCATCCTGGCAGTGAAGCAGGAGCAGACTCAGAGATGTAGCCTCTGTATTTTGTTAGCACTGTATCTATTCTGAGAATTTCCTCCCCTGCAAGCCTATTGTTGAAGGCTGAAACAACATCCATAGTTTATTTCATCCACTCTTCTTGTGCCAAAACTACATGTTGTTTAACAGGTATGTGGGAAAATCTGTTTAAGGGGAGAGTGGATCCTGCTTTTATAAAACTCTGTACTTTCCCCAAAGAATATTAAAATAATCAGTCTTTTGTCACCTGTTTTTTAGCTGTTTCACCTATTTGAACTGTGCAGAAAAATGTAGCTTCTTGTGCAGCTTTGGGAACCAAAGTGTCCCAGTTGTATTTCTAAAGGGTCACTCCTGACACCACAGGAAACAATGGCAAAACTGCCACCAGCAGTGCAGAGAGCAAGACTGGGCTGGAGATCAGGGCTCTCAGTGTTAGTGAAATAATGTAAGCAATATTTTAGATTCTCATTCACAAGACTTGCAGACCACCAGGAAATGAGACATGGAGCTCCAAAGAACCAAAACAATGGAAAACTTATTTTTATGTCAACCCAGCATCAAGGAAAATCCACAATCCAGTCTGGCGGGTTTGAATCAGGTCTTTCACAAACTGCTTATTCTGTATTTACTGATATGAAATTCAGATGTATGAAGTAGGAGTATGTATCTTTAACTCGTACTGGAGCATTTCTGCTTTGTATTTTTTGTGTCTTAAACTTTACCTCTACCTTTTATATCTCTTCCAGCAGTTACCACTTCAAAGGTTTTTAGGGCCATGTACTAGGCAGCGTGATATATGTGAGAGGATGGTCATCACAAATATTTTAGTAAGACTGCCAAAGCAGTGATGTATATGTACAAGTTTATTGTACTGGTAAGAATTCATTTTAATTAAAACAATGTCCTTTAATGGCAAATGCATCTAATTTCCAGGGTATCTGTTGAAATGTGAAGCTAAGTTTGACAAGCAATAGCTTTCAATATGGTTTTTCCTGTGAATGATTTTACATTCCATCAAGTATGGTAATCCTGAAAGGGTGTCATTCTTGAAAAGCAGAACCTAAATTCTGGTAATCAGATGTCATTATCCATCCTAGAGAAATTAAACAGAAATCTTGCCTTCTAACAGCAACAGCATGCAATTTAGAGTGAATGAAGGGCAATACGTTTGTATGCATAAACATCTTCTGTGAATGTCTTTCCTTTTAACTAAAGTTCTATTGGAAACCAGATTGGTAAATAAAAAGGATGGGGAAAAAAGGAAAAAAGAAAAAATACATTTGAAATAGTTTTAATCATCTGTTTCCTCATGCTTTGTATATTCTTATCATTGTATTTTTAACATCTCTAATACCAGGAAATCAATATGGAAAGGACAGAAATTGGAAAGGCCTCTTAAGAAGAGACCTCCTGCACATGAAAAAAGTTACTTCAGAATGCAGTTATTCGTAAGAAGACAGGATGCTAAAACCAGGGAATATTTGTTGAAGTGCAAGTATGTTCCACCTGCATCAGCATTGCCTGTCACAAAGTGTACATCTGTACTTGTTGAGGTGGGCAGAGGGTCTGAGAGCAAGGTTTGGATAGAAATTTAATGACTTCCCTTCTGCTTTTTCCATTTCTGATTGCTTTGCAGATAGCAGCAAGCAGTTCTGCTCACATTTGTTACTACAGATTCTGTGGCATTGCCAGTCTCACAAGGGTTACATCCTACAGATGACTGAGTGTGGGTTGTTTGCCTTCCTTTCCTATCATAACTCTGTCCTTTCTTTCATGAATGAGAGCCGTTTATTGAAACCATAAAAAAAAAAAAAAAGTATGCCCAGCTCAACAGACTTGTGTCTGTTCCTTTTAATAAACTACTTTATCAGGCTTTAAAAAATTTTTATGATATGAAGCATTTTATAAAAGAACTGTGTTAAATGTACTTGAATGGGAGAGGTTGTGCAACCTAAGCAAAGAAGCATCGGTGCAACCAAAACCTGAGTCAGAGGCACTGTTCTGCCTTCGGTGTGCATTTCCTTAACCAACCAACAAATCCCTGGATCCTTCCAAGACCTTAACTTCCTCTGTGGAATGTAACAGTGGCAAAGTCCTGGTGGGATACTGTGTTCAGAACATGGTCAGGCCACGTTATGACCGTTGTTTTGTGCTGACGGTTGCAACCCCGGGAAGGAGAGCCACACTTTATGCAGGAATATTTCTCATTCATATAGAAAAGCTCTAGGACAAAGAGATGGGAGTGAAGGTTCAAGTGTAAAGCGCAGCTGATACTTGAACACAGCGACGCAAAGAGCCTTTGCTCCCTCCTGCTGCCATACGTGTCTCACTGCAGCCGGAGGGGGTGCACGTGCACCTCCGAAACCTAAGGCTATCGGGGGTGTGATGTCTGCACCATCGGGCAATTGCTGCCATGGTCTGGGTGGATAAGATACCAAACTTGCTCCAAATCCGTGAGTCTGCAGTGCTAGCAAAATCACTTGCTCTTGCTCTTGAAATTAAGTGCAATTTTGAAGATAAACTCAGGCTGTGCCCTACAGTAACAGGCACATATGGTGCCTCAAATGAGACAAGACTTGGATCCAGTAATGTAGAAGCAATTATTTAACAACCTCTAACACAGTTAACTCTGACTTTCACATATAAGCAGATTTTTCTTAAGGCACTATGCTCAAAACCCTGATTATGCCAACAGCTTAAGAATCAAAAAGAATAGGGGTCAATTTGTGGCTTTTTTACACAAGAAGCTTTTTTTTTAAAGTCACTGTAAAAAAAAAAAGTTTGGTATGAACAGATTCTTTCACAAAGAAGTATTTTTTTCACTAGTCTTCTGCATTCAAAATATCATGTGAGAAAGGTTAAGCAATTATTTAAGCACAACCAGGACCACTTCAGTGAAAAGGGGGTAAGCTATACTCTGGAAATATACATATAAGCAAATAACAAATTTAGTACATCCTGCTTCTTCTGTGATTCAGCAGCTTCTAATAATATCTTTTTGTACTCCCACTACTGTTGTTTCCTTAAGGAAAAGCATCTCGATTAAACAACAAACAAAAGTGTAAAATATAAATTACCACTTTTAATTTATGGTAAAAAAGTTTTACCATAGATTAATGTTCTAGCCTGGTATGTAATAGCGTATTAAGGAAGAATATTGTTATTTCCTCAGATTCCATAGCATTAATTCTGCTGTCTCCAAGGGTCAGAGATATACTATCACCATATTAACTGTTATAATGCAGAGGTATTTATATTGATAATATTCAACAACTAGCATTCTGAATTCTAGCCCAGAGCTGCTCTAAAAAATTCTAATTTATTGAAGAAGTGGGTAGATGTCATTTTCTGACAGGTGAGAAATGTAAATAACTGGAATGACACTAGAGTAGAAACCATTTGAGGGAATGCTTAGCATGCAGAAAAATAAACTGTATTAGAAGGAGTTTCTTGCCTTCCAGTCAGGAGCTTGGGGTGGGTACAGTGCTGTGGCCAGTTATATATTACCATGTGTTCATTGTCTTTTGGGCCAAAATACTTGATGTCCTGTCTTTCACATACTTTAAATAGGCTGTTGCAAGAGGACAGCTGAAGATGTGAAACTTAAGCTGCTCTGGACTGCTGGTAAGAGTACAGAGTCGCAAGACCCAAGCTCTTCTATCTGCTTAGAAGACAATTCTCAGATGTGTTGCTGTTGTCCCTGTCTTTTGTCACCTTTTTCCCATCTTACTGAACATCACAGATTGAAAGGGACCACAAAAGACCTACTGGTCCAACATTTTTTGGGAAAGGGAACCTAGCTGAGCTGATCTAACATCCTGTCCAGTCATAACTTTTTTTCCCCACTGACTTCATTTTCAGGGTGGTAGGCTATCAACAGGCTCTATAAGACAGATGGAGTCACTGAAGCAAAGCAACAAATTCTTGAATCAGTCAGAAAAGAGTAAATTAAGATGACTCATGTCAGGTGGAAGCAGGCTTCATCTGGAGCATTCCCAGCCTAACAGCTCTCCTTCATTTCATCATGGCTTTGGTCAGCAGTGGAGCAACTAGTCAAGTCTGTGTATTATTTTTCTAAACCCATGTGGAACTATGGAAGATAGACTTGGCTGAACAAAGACAAAGTAGCCATCCCCTGTATGCTAATGTTTGTTCTCTAAAGTCCACATTCCCGTGCTTACAGTGCGTGTGTCACTGAAGGATTCTGACCTTGCCACACTCAATAAATCATTTGCAAGCTGAACAAATTGCCTGGCACTGCTTTGTCTTGAAAACTCCTTTGGGTAAATGTTTAAAAGTAGATCTATGGTTTGCCATCATTAAACACTGGACACGGTATCAGCAGCTAGCTGTAAGTTATTTCTGTTGTAAAATCAAGATCTATATGCAGAGTTTTCTTGCATGTCTTGCACTAATGAGACCTTTATGCTTGAAGCATAAACTACTACAACAAGGCAAGGTAACAAAGAGAAAATGCCTTTGCTGCACACTCTGAAATGCAGTGTAAAGTCCCTTTCATTTCATTGTTCCTGGTGAGAGAAAGCAGTATGATCTCTGTAGACATCTAATGTTTCCGTTTTTCCAAACCCCTCTACCCACTACTCCAAGGAAAGAAAATTGCTGACAGTTCTGGGTTTTTCCACATCTCTTTCTCTACTTTAGAAGTGTTTCCCCTCACTGGCAAATTTACTACCTTTCACTGTCACCTTTAACTCCTTCCTTGCTACTTTGACCAAGGTGAAGCCTTTCACCTTCCTAAAATGTAATCATTGTAGTGGAAGGGTTATGTGCCACTCCATTCATATCATCTTTTATATTTGCAGTAAGTTTGTATCTGTTCATAGTACTCAGTGCCTGAAAGTGCGAGTTTGGTTTCTGCCATCTGCGGCACTATTTTATAACTTGTTTGTATTTGCTCCAAAATCACAGCATTGCCTGGCAAAGAGAGTCTGAAAATTAGGCAGCTGCACTTCATTCCATTCAGCATGGTTGCTTTCTATTGCTTGGTTCAAATTTTCCCAAGAGATATCAATAATAAAATTAATGCCTAGCAAAAGCCAGCATCTATTTTTCTTAGGGCCACAAGATGTCAGACTGAGCTCTCAGCCCTCCCCTTCCCTTGTGCTTTTGTAGCAGCTATACAAGGCTGCTGGTAATCTCCAAAGTACGACACCAAAAATGTTATTATAAAAGCCTCTAATGATTTTAGTCTCTTGGAGAGTTAAAGGTCC
Source organism: Cettia cetti (assembly GCA_013401135.1). NCBI lineage: Eukaryota > Metazoa > Chordata > Aves > Passeriformes > Sylviidae > Cettia > Cettia cetti. Next base: position 22,227 of record VZUI01046085.1, on the reverse strand, counting down.
AGCTCAACAGAGCCAACAAGTCAGCACTCCTACAGGTTTCAGTTATGAACACATCTGAGAAAATTCTCAACACTGGTTATTGAATAATTTTATTTTCATTAGATCAGCATCTCAGAGAGAAATAATCCTTCTCTATGTGGAATACCTGGGATACTACACTCACCCTATTGTAACTCCTGCATTGTATCTGATCTTCTGAAACTCCAACTGCTTAAGAGAGGGGATCAGAGTCACTTGCACAAAGAAGGCTAAGGCATCATTTGGTTCCTATTAACTCTGAAGCACAGAGAACTAGCTTTCCACAGATCTGCTTTGCATGGTCAGTCTCAGTCATACACAAGCAATGGGGAACTTTTCCTCTGCTGGACAAGTGCAGCAAATGGATCAAGAACAATGAGTGGGCTGGCTGGGCAGGTATCACCTAAATTATCTTCAGTCTTAATGAGCTGACTCACATATTGAGCAGCCTGAGTCCAGGGAGTTCCTCTGACATAAAAGCATGATTTCACACAATATTCCTGAAAGGCTTCAGCTCCCCAACAACTCTGCTACCCCTTTTGACTAGTGCTAACTAAGAGAAGCCTGATGGAAATTACCTGTACTGACTTAATCCTACGTGTGGATGCCAATCCTAACTAAGAGTGCTTAATTTCATGGAGATTAAATAGATTTCCCTCCCAACATGGAGTGCTTGGGCTGTGCTCAGTCTGATGCTTCAATCTGACAAATATAAATAGAGATATAGAGAGAAATAGATATTTTTATGGAGATGTTTTATAAGTGGCCTTTACTTTGTGCATGGTAACTATTGCCAAACTTGTTATTTAGGAGCTACAGAAATGGCTGGTTCTGCAGTTTAGGAAGCAATCAGCTGTCTCTGTTGCAAGGGACACTTGGGGTACAGGCTTGGATTTTGGTTTTTATTATTCAACTATAATTTGCATGGTTTGGATTTGGGTTTTGTCTCAGTGTTGGGTTTTTTCTTTCCTTACTGGTTCTCTGGCAGGGACATATTGGGCTCAAGCAGGAACTTATTTCTCTGTGAGAGATGGTTTGAAGCCATCGGTACCAAATAACACTTCAGACACACCTGCCTTGCACAGCCTGCGATGTAGCTGAGTGTGAGGTCCTCAAAATACAGTTTCTTTAGCAGTCTGTTGGGGGTTTCACAGCATAATGAGGTGCTCCTATTCTGCTGGCTTTGCTTGAGAAGATAGCAAACTAGCAACAGCTAGTTGCCGTTTTATGGGTATAGCTTTGTGAGACAAAAAAGGGGATCAGCAGAGACTAGGACATGAATGATGGTTCAGAATTAGATTCATACACACAGCAGTAGCAAAAGATTGTGAAAACTGCTACAGAGGCAGGTTGTTTTACTTCCTTTCTTCTTTTACTCCCTTTTTCTATTTATATATATATATATTTTTTTTTAAGTACTGTTTGTATGCCACATCTGAGTAATTCATCTCTACCAGCCAGCCAGCTCTCAATAACCTGAGCTGTTGGTTGGGGATGGAAATGCAGTTGTCCTTTCTTACTGATCTAGTTCCTGCTGCTGTGGAGCTGTCTGTACCCAGAAAAATACCAGGGCCATTAGCTATTACGAAAGCAAAAGCAGCCTCTCACCCCTTCCCTCCAAACCAGGTAGAAAGCCAATCCCAGGGTTATGTGCCTACAAAGCTGGCCTAATTTCCTGTCAGGTGAACCAAGACCTTCTCTGTTTGCAGTTACTCTAGTTCACAGGTTTCTTTCTTGAGCACAATTTTCCCATGGGATGCATAACCAGGAGATGACGGTTACCCTAATTAAACAAAATGTGTATATTAAAAAACATCCTAATCTGAAAGTATAGTGTATCTGAGATTCCTCTGTTATAGACACTTAGTCTACAAGATTTATGTCTACATTTGCTATGTTATGCTTGAATAAACATATAATTCATTGAAATACACAAGATTGATAAAAGTATTATGATCTCTTTAAGGAGAATAAACTGTTTGTAAATTTATAAAGAGTATAATCTGTTAGGCCTTATTTGAAGTATGTACTGTGGTTTGGTAAAAGTACAACATTAAAAGAGCCTTGCCAGATGAGGACTGGTTTTTTTGTGTGTGTGCATTTGTGGTTCCTTTGGAATACTTGACATCTTCATTTAACACAAAAAAAGAAAAAACAGAACAAAACAAACAAACAAACAAAACAAAACAAACAACAAACCCCCCACCTTTGCAGACTATGTATAAGAGCCTGAGATAAAGTGCAGAGAGCTCTTCAGATTTCTGTGTACCGTTACCCCATGGAAGGAACAGGTGAATCTTTTCTTCTGAATAATTTGGACCCAGTTTCTTTTGGAAACAGAAATGGTTGGTGGCACCACTGACTGGCTGGAGATTTTTTAAAGGTTTTATAACATCAGTAGAAAGAATTCAGACCGATGCATATGCAAATACTGTTTATTTATTGGGGGGAAGACCTAAAGAAGCTTTAGGCCCCTTCAGAACAAGAGGTGGTGTGCCACAAGCTGCAGACACATGGTCATTGAACAATGACTAGTGTTGCCCATGGAGGTACTCATTAGGGGAACAGACATCCCAGAGCCTGTTCTTCCTGCAACCATGCTCCTGCCCTGGCCCCGTGCAGACGAGCAACAACTTTCTGCCACACAATGGGCTGCTACTCCTCCTTCTCCTGCCAGTTCTACCTCTGTGTGCAGCCCAGTTGTGAGTACTGAAGGCGTGCCAGTGCTTCCCACAGAACAGAAAACCATATTATTGTACTCATGATGCAGTGGCCCACTGCCTCTCTCTGCAAGGTTTTTGGGTTTCCTCAGCTGGCTCCTAATTGCAGGTAACTCTTCCTCCCTCAGGCCACTATGTGAGCCCTTCCCTGAAATTCAGCAAGAGAAAGGAGGCCCTGCCCTCTTGAGGTTTGAGGGGAGAGGGATTCTCATCTCTGACAACCCTCTGGTTTGCTCGTGGAATCTCAGGATCTGCCTTCAGCCTTTGAGGGATGCAGCCCAGGGTAGGTCAGATCAAAGGTGCGCCTCAGGTCATGACCTGGTTTTGTCAAGCTCAGAAGCAGATGTCTAGGGACAACAATAGCAAGGCAAGTCCATAGCACAAAGTACTTGTTCTGCGTCCTCAGAAGAGCCTCTCAGCCCCCAACCATGGGCAGCTAAAGGACTTTTGGGGCCATAGGTGCTTTTATATGTTTAGTCATCTCTTTCAAACCTACTCACCATGTGCTTGTGCAGAACAAGTGAGATCTCCTCACAGCTCTAGTCCTTTTAAAACTGTAAATTGCTGTGCTATTTAATTTAAAAACCTCACCAGCAACTGAGCAAGAAGGGGAGTTTTTTCTTTATGTCTGCTTGCTAATGAAACAACCTCACCATGACTTAACGCAGAGATGCAAAAGAAATCTCTCAAATCTAATTTGTGTTCTGCACAGTTCCAATTATATCTCTGCACGTGCCCATAAAGATCACTGCATTTTATAATGCTACACTGAGCACAGACTGCACAGCCTTGATACCCAGATAAATCTGCAGCCCTGTGTGATTTGACTTCTGACTGATACCTCCCATCACCACCTAACAAGATTTGTAGCTTGATCCCACATTGCACACGAACTGGGGAATTATTTTCTATCTGTGACTTCCTCATCTATCAGTGTTCATGGAAAGTCATGTTGCTTGTTTGAGAGGCAGGCAGACAGATACTCTGCTTTTTTTCCCTTGTTTAAAGACAGGCCCCAGCAGCATGGCTGCAGGCTGCCTGACCTGCCAGCTCCAGCAGCAGCAGATTTTGGGGCAGAGGGACAGGGGTACCTGTGCAAGGTGACCCGTCCAGGGAGTTCAAAGCAGGGAGAGGCAGCAGAGATCAGGGCTGGAAAGCTTCCTAGAGGAAGAGCAAGATAAGTTTCAGGGATGGCAGAAAGAAAGATTTTTCCTAGGGCCCTGAAAGAGGCTTTGTTAATTTTGCTGCAACCCAGAAGGACCTGGAAAGTCATTGAACTGAGAGCAAGGAGGAAAGAAAGGGACTGGCCTAGGAAGGCAATGTAGACAAGGGAAAGACCTGTTTTGTTTCTCCTCTGAATCACCCATCAAAGGTGAGCAGTTGTTTTGTTTTGCTTTTCTTTGTTTTCAGAAGTTCCCTTGTGCTTGTTTGATTTTAGATGAAACCTAACTTATGTGATGGAAAAGCATCTTTCATATATTCAGAGGGAGAACTGTGTGCACTGCTACCTCAGGGTCCTGGCTTATGGGTCTGATCCCATGTAAACCAAAAAAAGCCAGAGGCACTTGATCTCTCCAAACCTCTCCATTCTCATGGATTACATCTGTGATGTTCCATGATGTATTTTTGCAGCACTCTTTTCCCAGAGGAGGGGTTACCTCATCTTGGTGACCAGTGTTTTCTGAATCCCTCAAGTATGGCAGTGCCCTGTGGGGATTTGTAGACTGAAAAGCCCCAGGGGGAGAGCAAAAGATAGCAACTCTGGCAGCTTCATTTTTCCCACCAGCCTTTGTGCTAGTCCCTCACAGCTCTCACAGCCTTTGAAATTTTTTGTACATCTCCATTTCATTAGTATCATCAAGCACTGCTTCTCCCCAAAATGTGAACAATGCACCTCATCTTCCACCTTCAGAGGATGCAGTTAAAAACCCTGATGAAGCTAAAAGAGTTTCAGCTGTTCCTCTCTCTTCCAACGATGTGAAGTTCATCAATGCTGAAAATGCATCACTGCAGTGCCTGCTCCTCTAGGGAGGTCAGTTTGGTTTTTATTCCAGGAGCTTTAGGAAGGGAATCTTAACTAGCTGGAAAAAAGGGTTCCCGCACCCACTTGTACTGATGGTTTGATCACAAAGATGAGGCAAAGAACTGCATAGATACAGCAGGTTCAAACTGCTAAGTATCTTAGCAGGATACAGTGAAAGGAAGGGTAGAACTAAGGGGTTTAGCGCCTTGATTTGATTTATAGGGACTATAGCAAAGTAGCATTTTAAATCCTATCAAACATGAAGCCTCAGAAGTCAATGAGACAGGATATCCCTGTGCAGCATTGTGCTGTGTAAGCCTGTTAATCTCCAAATCCTTCACTTGTTTCATGATGGGATGTCGTAGGCAGGTCACCATTACTGGCTTTTCTCCATTTCCAGATGCCTGCACATTTAGCTGGCTAAGAAGTGAAGGGAAAGTGCTACTTTTGTGGGTAAGGGATGTGGGGGAAAACTTTCTACTGTGCTGAAAGATGACTTGAAAGCAGTGTTTCAAGCTGTAGAATTTATTTATTTGGGTGTGGGAATTTGGTTTGGTTTGGTTTTGGGGGGTTTCTTGCCTTTTTTTTTTTTTTTTTTTTTTTTTTTTTTTTTTTTTTTTTTTTTTTTAGGAGAGGATTTGGCAGTCCCTGGGCAAGCATTTCTCAGATTAAGACACAATCCTGGTTTATAGATGATTCTTCTAGTGGTCCATCAAGAGCAGCTGTAAGAAACTTCCATGGTCAACCCCCTACCCTGTTGCAGCCACCAGTCCTGATGCCAAGCACTGGGCTGTGTGGAAGCTGTTCTGTCCTCTGCATGCACGGAGCTGTGAAAAAGGTGAACCTGTGTGTCACATCATAGGAACCTGGATGTGGGAGCAGGGTGCCCTGAGATTTACCATCAGGCTTACCCAGTTCCCACCACAGCAGGAGCATCACAACAACTTGAAATGGGGCTGCCCCTGCAGGTAGACAACAGCATGGAAGTGAGGAGGCCAAAACCATGCTGACACTTCCTGCCAGCCAGAAGAAAGGTTTTCAGGTGGACAGTGATACTGTTGGCATGCAAAAAGGCATTTTTATTTCCCTGGTTGATGCCAATTCTAACTCATCCCTGGAGAGGCTGGCAGCTCCCAAGGCTAGGATGGCTTTCCCACACAGCAGTTAGTTGGGAATAGGATGGAGGTTCTGGCTGCTGGCTTCCCATGACTCACTTAGCAGTGAATGAATTACAGCAGGTGCAAACACAGCTTTGTGAGCTGAAGGTGCAATTGCATCTGCTCCCAGAGCAGCCAAGGCCACAGCTGTTCAAAGGATGGTAAACAAGACACCGGCCCAGGCCACTGCATTGTGCAGAAGGGCAATGGGTTCTTTGAATGGTGTCAGGGCTCTCAGACCTAGCAAGGTATTTTTTCCTAGTCCAGAACAAATTTCTAGACTGCCCTCCTTCTACCTTCCCAGTTTTCTCCTCATTTGTGAAGTCTACAAGGACGCTTTCACACTGACAGAAAGAAGAATTACTCTGATGCATTGCAATAAAGTTGCAATAAATTGCATTGACTTTTTTTCCCCCTTTTTTCTCTCCTTTTGCTACTTGTACAATTGATTTTGGGATGAAGCATGCAATCACAACTCACTCACGGTGTCACAGTAGGGACTGAAGTACCTAAGGGAAAAGGGCTGGAGGAGGGAAAACTCTGTGAAGGAACATTTTGTCTTCCTTCTTTTCTACAGACCTGAACTGCTTTTAGGGCAATTCAGTGCTGGGTACACCAAGGAGACACAGGCAGGAACTTGAGCTAATAAAATGGTGAAAAGCCTTATTGTGTCCTGTCACAAATGTGATTTATGACATCGGGCAGGCAGAGACAGGGGAAAGAAGGGAAGGCAGCACATAGGATGTTAGAATAGCACTCATCACAGACAGTGCAGCCAGCAGCTCATGGTCAGAGAGAGACAAGGATGGAAGACAAGGTGAGCCCAAGTACCACTTAAGTTGTGAGCATCATTTCATTTCAAGGATGGAAAAACACAATGGCAGCCATTTTCCTGGGTGTAGAGGTCACTGTGGATGGCAGTGTAAGGTATTTTTCAATTTCAGGAAGAGCACTCAGCATGGTACAACAAGCAATAAGAAATGTTTGGAAAAAGGGCAGGGTAGATAAGACAGAAATGCCAAAATATCTGGAGTCAGTTTAGGAGGCTTTGGGTGCCACTGGACACCTTATGTCCTCAAAATAGCAGTATTTCTAGTGCTAATGATTGATATTGTCACTAGAGGCTCAGTCTCAATAAACATTTCCAGCTTGTTCTCTACATCACACTTTTTCCATTAATACTTCCATTTGCTGCAGAGGATGCCCTTGAGATTTATGGTGGAACAGCAATGGCATTTTGGCCTTCTGTCAGGAATTGCATTCTATTACTGGAAGATGAAGGACTGGGGAATAAAAATAATTAAAGGTGGTTTTTTAAAAATAGTCTAAAGTATGTTAAAAGCTTCCAGTAACAAAACAGCCATCACAAGTTAATATGTTAACAGCATTTGAGTATTATCAGACTGACTGGCTACAATCTAGGACAGAGTCCTTTTTCTTCCCATCTCCTACAAGAGTTGGTAAGGAGAAAAAAGGTAAAACCTGGTATATAAAACATACTGGCCAGCTTCTCTTTTCAATGGTTTTACTTCTCCGTAAATCCACGTGACGGAATCAAAACCCAAGGATTCAAACTGCCAGCAGAGCCTCTAGGCAGACTCTGCTTCTAAAGAAGCACCATTTTCTTCCAAAATATTTCCTGCTGTACAACAGACCACCTGAATCAGAGCGTTTGTGACCTGGTGTAAGGGTGAGTGGACTCCCATGACAAGCTTTGCCTCCCCAGCACAGACACAGTGTGACTGGCACCCTGCTATCCCCAGCTCCAGCTGATGTGCATAAAGGATTTGCTGTAGAGTTAGATTAGGGTTTTCCTGAACCCTGTCAAATATGCATTGCTGTATTACTGCATAGCAATTCCTAGAAAAATCCTCAGCTTCTACTACAGAAAGAAATTAATTGGGCTGTGCATTTGCTCTCTGGATTTACAGGAATCACAGTGCATTAGTTGCATATCTCAACATGTCAACAACCTCAGCAGAATCAGAAGGCTGATTCTGCACACAGGTGCAGCTTGCTATGAATTCAGAAAAGCTCCTTAAAAGAGAATTTCAGGAATGAAAATGAAATAAAAATAAAAATACCAGCAAAAACAAACAACAACAACAAAAAAAAAAAAACAGCCGGGCAAAAAGCAGCACACAGCAGCAAAAAGCAGCAAAAAGATTTACTTTTCTGTGGTGTGAATTCTAACAAGCACAGTGCTCCTCTATGAGCACAGAGAGCAAGGACTGAAGTTTGGAATTTCCCTGGACCTAATCCAAACATCAGGGCCTCCATGGAGGTCATTGGGGAGATCAGAAAAGGAAGATAAAATGGGAGATGGGATAGCAGAGACCAAGCAGGTCAGGGTTTATGTAGACAGCCCTTTGTGAGTTTGTGCTTTCCCACTTTTAAAAATGGTAGGAGAAAATTTATCATCCAATCCCATTAATATACTGGGAACATGTTAAGGAAAAACTGTAAGAAAGGTTGGTTGTCATGTTGGCACTTGATGTTCATCTGTGTAGGTAACTTAGCAGCCTTGAAAGGTGCTATTGGAAGGCAAGATGGAAAGATAAGGTGTCTGTTTACACTAAGGAGTTAAAAAAGAGAGATGGGAACATCAGAAATCATGCAGTGCAATGGCAAAATCCTGGAAACTAGATTAGACTTTGTTCTCACTTTGGTTTTTGTTTTTTTCTTTTTTTAATGGTGCCTAAAGTAAAATTTCAGATTAACAGATTTATTTATTTTATCTATTTTTTGAGAACGAAATATTTGTGTGCGTGCCTGTTCTTATTAATATAAAATTTTCTTAGAGCAATTTAATCCAAAGACTGCCATCTACTGCTCACAAGAACAAGTTGCATGTATAAGCACAGCAAATTTGGGTGCTGGATAGGGCTTCCTGCACAAAGATGGCTTTATGATATGAGGATTTCAGGCATCTCAGACCATTTTAGATCCTTCTTGGGACTAACCCAGAGCTGGGAGACCTGCTACAGGAGCCAGCACTCCCAGCGGTGCCACAGCTCTCCTGTCAACAACATTGGAAATGATTTTTTCTTGTTCTCAGGTTACTTTACAGTTTATCATCTCAAGGCAAGCTTAAACTGGCACTGATGCACTTTGTGTGATTGTACACCTACACCATTCAAGACATTGGCTGTCTGAAAGCATGGACATGAAAGGGAAGGCTTCAGGATTGCTGTTTGTACGCTGCTAAATAGCCGGCTGCAGTCAAGCTTAAAGACGGTAAATTGCCTCTATGCCCCCATTACTCTTCCCTAGTTACTCACAGTTCTGAGACTTGTCACAGTATCATTACACCTCTTCTCTTCTTGGTTGGAAAAAAATCAAAACTACTGGCATTTCCAGGGTGTTGCACTAAGGTTGCTGCTGCCTGTCTGCAAATAACAACAAATTTAAACATATACAAATGCATCTTGTGTAACATCTGTTTGTATGTTAAAGCACCACTTTCTGTGGACTAGATTCTTTTACAGACTAGCTCGAGCTGGGGACTGAGTGATTTTTTACCTGGCCCTGGAGTACTTTTAGTAGTTGTTACACATTTCTTGTTGCAACTGTGATGGTACAGGACCATGAGCTACGTGTGTGAAACACTCTACATTCACAAAAAAGGAGGGTGTTACTGCCAAACACCTCCAGCAAAGAGAAGGAAATCTTTGTATGTTGTCTGAGGAAAATACAAGAAGGGGGATCTTAAAATGTCCCTTATCCCCCTAACTGGAAAGCTTGGATTACTGTGTATTAAATCAGTGTAATCTGCATCCTCTCTCCAAAATAGATTTCATATCATTGCTCTTACATGAGCAGTTGTTGAAAACAAAACTAAATGCCAGTCATACCAGAAACATCAACTGCTGTTATGAACCATGATGGTCCAGATTTATTACCTTAGAGTTCCTAAAATACGATTTTTGAAACACTAATACTGATGCAGACATTTTCTTTCTCCCCATGATATTGTAGAATATAAATAACCACTTTATCTCATCCTGTCAGCCCAAAGAACATAGCACTGTAATATGGATAGCATATTCATTCCTGCAGGATAACAGGTCCATTCAGGCCCAGATGTGTTGCAAGTGCAAAAGGGCCGCTCCATTTAGGAAACACATCAGCATCTCTGCTACCCTTAGTTGTATCAACCCCTAGAAAACCTAATAAGTATCCAGATCAAAGTTTTTTCACTTGAGGAATAAAGAAGACATTGCATGTGACCAAAAGCCTTTTGTGCAGCCACGTTCTTCAAAGCTGCCCTCCCTTGCAAAGAGTACCTGGCTGGGGAGCTGGCTGGAGCATAGCAAGAGGCACCTCAGTGGAGCTGTTAACCACGTTAGCACTCACTAGTATGATTAGCTTGTAGCTAGAGCCAGCCTGATCTTTTCACACATCCTGATTTAGATGAGATGTGTGAAGTGCCCTGTTCACCTCGATAAATGTTAATGCAGGAGTTAATAGTTTATATCAGATACTAACGCTAACGACATTCCTTATCAAAAAATGGCAGAAAGGAAACTTTTCCGGTTAGGCAGAATTTGGCATTCAAAATATTTTCCAAGCAAGCCAGCTTCATTCAAAACAGCATTTTCTTGACAAGGCTGAGTTTCCATTAAATGTTTTGAGCTTTTGTCACTGAAAATCTCTGGAAGAAAAATGTAGCAAAATCCACTGATATCTGCCCAGGAAAAAAAAAAAAAAAACCCACCAGGTTCAGTGTCATAGTAATGAAAATTTCTTTAGGTGCTTAGCAGGGCAGGTCTCCCAGATTTTGCAACAGTCATGACTACTCCACTGGGGAGGGTAGTTTCTCCCTCTTAGGGTCTCCAGGATGGAAGCAGAGTGCCATGGGAAAGACCCCCAAGGCACTGGCCATAGTAGGAGCATCCCTGCTGAGTGGCAGGCTTCCCTGGGCTGCTGCAGGAAGGTATAGGAGGAGTGGCAGCAAGTAGCAAGACCCTCCTTTGCCTTTGTTGGTTTCTTGCTTCAGTTCCCAGCACACCTGTTCAGCTCCATGCCATGACAAGGCCACAGGCCATCACCCTGATGATTATCTGCTGCATGCTGAGAAGACATGGTCTGTATTTTTTTGAGAGATGTGACAGGCTTCAAGCTGTTTGCTTATTACAACTGCTGTCTGGGCAGCCCTCAGAGCATGCCAGCTTCTCCTTTGGCATGTCAGTATCAGTCCTGGGAGGAGGATTAAAAGAGCTGAATTTAAAGTCAGGTAGGAAGGGGCACCCAAGCAGCTGAAGTGGTTGGTTTTGGTCAAATGTGTGCCACTAACTGAAGTGACACACCATAGAGATGTAAGAACTTACATAGAGATATGGAGAGAGAGAGAGAGAGAGATAAAAGAACTTTCACTTTCTGCAGGTATCCTGCAAGAGGTAAAAGTCAAGCCAGCAGATGATGGGATGTGGATGGCTTATGGACAGGAGAAAAGTGCAGCAAGGCTTGAATAGTGGTCTGAACAGAAGCTGTTCCTGCAGCTTTTCCTATAAAATGAACAGCATTTCAGGAACTCTGAAAATCCCTCTCTAGCTTATTTAGTCAGGGGCTAGATGGCACTGTGTACCCAAAAAATAAAATGTTAGTCACAAATTTCATAGTCAGATGTTTCTTTTCAGGCAATGAAGTGAACAGCAGTGAAAAGCTTGACAAGATAGGAGCAGCACCCAGAGAACCAGACTTCTGATCTGTGGTCAAATATACAGAAGCCTTATTATGGGAAGAATAATGAAGGACCCACTTTTTGAGCTGAATATTCCCATCTCTCACATCTCTTTCCAGACCTGCACATCTTTTTGCCTTGTGCCTGGTGTGTCCGGCTGGTTGTTGGTGTTGGGGAAGAGCACAAGCCCCACAGGCCCCTTCTGTCAAACCACAAGCTGCTCTTCTGACAGAAGCAGGTGGAAGCACCGACACAACTTGTTCCCACCAAGGGGAAGCTGACCTCCTCCCACAATACCTGCAGGGCTGCTGGGACAAATGCCAGGGCATCCAAGCAGCAGATTACTCTGCCTCTTGTGAGGAAAGAAAGTTTTCTTCAAAATAATTGATAAGGAACGATAAAACACAGCAAACTGCATTCAACTTTGAAATCTAGGGCAATTTAAGAATTTTATAGTAGGGAGAAGGCCTTTTTTTCCTTTCCTCATTAAAGCCATGAAGGCAGACAATTCAGTTTGTCTTAAAGCTACAAGAACTTAAAGCTACAAGCTGACAGTTTACGAAAACCTAGTATTTGCACGCACAGAACTATATGGAAGCTTACATTGGCAGGTTGCTTGGGTTTTGTTTTTTTCTTCTTGCCCCCACAACACTCACAGTTTGAAAAGGTGGGAACAGTTCCTCCAGAATTAGCCCATGATAATTCATTCCAGCAATTACCCCCTGCAGTACAAGTGTTGCTTTCTTGGTAACAGTACATTGGCACACAGTGATGGGAAAGAAAGTGGCAGCTTAAGCAGTGAATTCTTTACAGGCTTGACTCTGAACCTCGGCCACTGGTATAACAGGAGGAAAATCAGCCTGGATGGGGAGAGAAATCCTGTGTCCCTCAGGTAATGTCTTCTGAGGGGATCATTTGGCATTTTGTACGCACCATTTGAAGCAGTTCAGAGTGGGCCAGAGGCCACAAGTATCTATGGATGAAATTGGCACCATGTTTTTCTCCTGCCCCAAGAGTATTTGTGTCAGAGTTGCAGATGGAAGCCTGCAATGTTGGCGAAGAAGGAAGTAAGCCATTTTCTGAACCATCTACAAATTACTAATGAACCCTCCACCACTATCCTGCACACATATTGATTGAACTGCTGGGTGCTTGTCACAACATGTACTTTTTTTGATTGCTTTCAGCTATCCTAAGGGGATGAAAACTTTACTTGCTTGTTTTGGCTCAGAAGGACATCCTTTCTATTTCCTCAGTCTAGGGGCTGTTGTCTCTGAGTCCCTCAGAGCAATAATCCCAAGCAAGTCAATGGTATGGCTGACTCTTCCTTGACTTGCCTCAATGGACCACGGAGATGAATACACAGATTATGTGTCTTTAGAAATGTTCTGCCCCACTGAAAATAGTAACATAAACAGGAACATAACACAATCTGAGTTGCTTTTATATAATGCTTTCCTGCAATTTTCATTTAGGTTTTTTCTGAAACACCAAGGAGTTATGTTTTGTTAAACCTTAGGGAGATGAGTTCCATTTCTCTAGAAAATTAAATGAGAAGTAAAGTAAATGAAAAAAAAAAATGTCCCAGGAAGTTGATATAAATAAGTGCAAGTGGAATATGAAGACTCAAGTCTTTGGGGGCTAAAGGAAACAAAAATTCTCCCACCAAGTGGGCAGGATCAAATAGCAATACCACAGTGGGGAATATTCTCTCATATCATCAAAAAAGGTCTGTGAAATCATAAATTCATTTTTAAAAATCCTCAGTTGATTTTCTCTACTTCCAGCTCTCCTCTTCCTGCCCTTATCCTTCTTATTCTCCTATTTGCCTTCAGGGCAGTATGTGCAGACATACCCAGAGCAGACATTAACATTGATAAACTGGTTACTAGCAGCAGTCAAGTCATAGGGCACATCCACATGATATTTTGTAGGGAGCTATGAAGTTACCTGTCCTGAACTCCTGACACAGCTGTCCCTAGGCTGGGTGATATCCACAGCATGACATTAAATATTTGGAGCCTTGAGTGAACTTCTACAAATGATTGATGCATGTGCTGATGAGTCTTCCTGTCCAAAGCAGCCACAGTCAGGTCCAGCATATGCCCAAATCCATTTCCTTGACTTTCCTTCTATTTTGTTTTTCCCTTTCTATTCATCCCTACACCTTCTAAAACACTGCAATATTAGAAAGCTTTAATGAACTATCAAGTTTAGCTTATCCTCCCCAACCATCACCTTTCCTTACAGAAAGGAATGATATCAAGCATTTGCATTGCTGCTTCATCCCCTACCCCACCCTGCTCTCATCTCCAGCACAGGGAAGTTTGAGTTTCAATTTCATCTCACCAAGCACAAAATATACATATTATCTTTTCTTTCCAGCAATCAGAGAAACTTGGGCAAAATTAACCAGCAAGCAAGCAATTGCTCTGATGGCAATGGAAATGAGCCATTGCATTTTATGTTCTTGGCTTGCCTAGTACAACCAAGGTGCAGTCTGAGTTCATCTTCAAATGAGTCTTGTTTTCAAGATCCAGCCCTGGGCAAGGTGGCAGAGCGAAGCAGCCATGGTAGGTGAGAGGCATGGCTGGTGAGTTGTGACACTGGCCAGAGCATTATTTAACTAAGTGATGTGGAAATGCACCAACAGACTCTCGCTTCTGTATGTAAAGGGATTTCTCAAGGGACTGGTTGAACGGGTTGTGATGACTGATTTGCATAAGCAGAGCAGGGAGAACCAATTATGGCAATGCTAAAATTTGTCCAAAAGTGTGGATTTATCCCATGTTCAACCACTTAAAATGACAAAACAAAAAATCTCAGCAACTGTTCTGCTTCTAGAGCATACTAAATCACACCTACTGCTTTTAATGGCAAAGTTAAGCTGGGCATTAACTTTCTCCTGTAGCTCCTCAGGAAAATTGCAAGCAATTGCCCAAGTGCAGGTTCAGCCAGGGTGTGTTCAAAGCTAACACAGAGAGTAAAGGTGTTTGGGCGTAGCTGAGGGCTTATTTTGGTCTGGAGCATGGCTATTAACAACAAAAAGCACGATAAGAATGCAGTCGGAGTTCAGCGTCCTTGCCTAAGTATACAGGACTGAGTTAATAAAAACACATTCTTACACATGCAGAAGGTAAATATACACCAGCCTACACAAAAGCATTGTAATAATTTCATAACTATGATAATTTAATAATTTTAGAGTGTATCAAAGCTTTACAGTCATCCTGAACTTTCAGGTTGCATTACAGGTAGCACCACCACTGACCTGGGTGGTGACCAGGTTAGCTGACCTGGGACTCAGGGGAGCACACAGAGAAGTGAGAGGGATTCAAGATTATTCTCAAAGCCTGCATCTGCACAGACACTTTTACTGGTTTTTTTTTAAATCTATAACATTGTTACTCTGCAATACCAATTTTCCAAAGTCTGTAAATTATTTCCAACTCTGTAAGTTTACACTGTATCTCTACAAAGGTCATGAGATATTGTTGCATGAACTAAACATTTTGTGTGCTATGTGGATGCAGTCAAAGAATGAATTATTGAGCAGTTATCATGGGGTTTTTTGTTATTTGCCACACAATAATTCAGAAACTGTAGCTCCTGCTAAATTCAATTATCCATCCTGCAGCTTGGCTTTTAAAGGCGTCATGCTTGTCTTAGGACTGTTTTCAAAGGACTTTTTCTCTGCCCTGGAAAAATTAAGAGAATTTACAGGATGGAGGTAAAGTGCTAGTAGGGGATTTAAAAAAAAAAAGCATTAAAACCATTAAAAGCAAGTATCATAAACTGTAGATGAACAGCTAATAAGCTGAAGAAAAAAATACCTGATTTAGCTTTCATACATGCACATGATAATCCCTAAATATTTTTGAGTGTCTCTGGGATGGGGTTTTATTTATACTGCTAATACAGACACATAAGATCAGCATAAAAGTTCAATTAGAAGTATTTTTTTATATTACTGAAAGTATTTTCCTGCTACATATCACAAATGCATAGCTGAATTCACACTTATAGCACCAAGAGCTCTGGGCAGTTATTATGAAAATGTGGAAGCACTGCTAGGAAAAGAGGGATGTGGGAGGAGTGATAAGCCCACTGGGTTAATCAAGACTGATTCTGTCATTACATATGTGTATCTATATATTACATATACACACTCACATATATATAGGATGTGATAGAAGGTATGTATGATATATAGCATAATGTATACCACATATACCACATATTACATTACGTATTATATAGTATGAATATAATACATACTCTGGATTCTGCTATGCTGTTGTGTTACATTATGTTACATTATTTATAGATATACTTACTGTCTTTCTAATGTTTCTTTGATAGTTGACTATATTAAAAATTTCCAGAAATTCATAGAATCAGCTTTTTTCACCATGTTTCCTGTCAAACATGCCCTCTTTTACTGGACCAGTCTTTCTGAGAAATCAAGTGCTCTTCTGTTCTGGATGGATCATCTTTATGGAAGGTACAGGAACCACATGCACTGTCATGACAGAAGGTCAACTTTTGCACAAAGTTCATCCCCTCAGTGCTTTCCTGTGGGAATGGGTTGCAAATGAAAGGGAAATACAAGATTTTGAAGACAAGATCTAAAGCACACAGTAACTTGCCTTCTGCATTTCAGGAACTGCAAGGTTATTTTGTCCTGATTATATCAGCTGTCTGGGAGTGCTTTGTTTCTAGTCTATTCTTTAAAGACAACTCTCATGCAAATTGTGCCATTGGGGTTAAAAAGATGGGCTGGTGTAGAAGCAATCAGGCTGTTGTTACTTTTCAAACAGTTTGAAGAAGTTTCAGAAAACGTTGTGAACAATGTGCATCCTCTCTTAGACTTTTATTTAAACTTTGTATGTGATGCATGAGAGAACCCTCTGGGCAAATACCATAGTAGTTCAGCCATGGTCTGATGGCTATTTTTCTAATGTGTAGTAGTCTCAGTAAGTACATTAGACCAGGGCTGTTGATAAAGAGCTCCTGAAAGCAAACAAGTGGTAGTGCCCTATTTTCACAGAAGGGTTGTAATGTACACAGCAGGTACTCCTGGCACAAGGATGACTTTGAGCTGATCTACAGCACTCCTAATCTCCCAATCTCTCATCAGTGCCCAACATGTGACACGATGTTCTCTCATCAGCTTGGCTTCTGTTGTTAAATTGTACAGCCACCAGTACTGTAACAACGTGGAGTTCCTCAGCAACATATTCAGGCGGAAAACCCATCAGAGGTGCAGATTGGATGGGGCTTTGAGCAGCCTTGTCTAGTAGAAGTTGTCCCTGCTCATGGCAGGGGGGTTGGAACTAGATGACCTTTAAGGTTCCTTCCAACCCAAACCATCTGTATGTGCATATAATGTGAGCTTGTGTGTGTCCTCATATGTGCATAGAACATACCTATGTGTGCGTGTATACCCGTGCATGAAGATTTGTGCACTTGAGCAAACTAAAATACATGTACACAAAAATTGGATACAGAATGGACTATTTCAGCCAAGTATTTATAAGCAGATGATCTCATAAACAAAAGCAATGTACCATATTTATCAGTGATGAAAAAAACATTTTATAGGACAGTACTCTGGAGTCTGCAATATTCCCATTAAAGACCCTCAAATCCACCTTTTGCTCTGCCAGAAGATACAATGCAGACAAGTATTGCTCACTTTAAAAATATTACTCCCAAACTTTTGGTTTTCTTAGCACAGTCAAGTTTTCTTTTTAAAACTGCTGGTAATATCTTAAGCAAATACTTTGCATCTGTCCTATTGCTTCATTTAAACCAAACGACACTGCTGCTAATCCGATTTGTTTCTCAATCACACAGACAGCTGTGTACTTAGCATGGTCCTGTGCTGAGGCAGTTAGTTTTAGGGATAGTTTCTCTGTATGTGTCTATAAACCACAGTTAAACATAGCATGGCATGGTGAAGTGACAACGAGTTGCCAAGAAAACAAGAGACATCAGCAAAATGCCTCTGATTTCTCACCCAGCCCTGGGTTCCTCAGAGAGGAGCTTCCTGTGTGTTTGGGAAAACTGTTTATCTCTTCCAAGCAACAGTAACCAAAAAGAGATCATGAGGAATTTTGCAAACAGGATACATGTTTTATAGGTATGTGCTCTAGCTCCTGTCAAGGGAGCTGGGGAAGCTGGAAAAAGGTTGCAGAATGGCCCATGGGTTGGATTTTCTTCTTGTCCTCTGCAGCACACAATGACCTGAAAGCACCTGGCACTGATGACACTTCCTTCTGAAGGCAAATATTTGCTGTGCAGAGTACTTGCAGGGTGAGCAGAAGTTCTTGCTACGTGTTGCCAGACCAAAGAATTTACCCAAGGAGATGAAAGACTTCATTATTCCTTCTACCTCAGAAGAAAACATTTAATGACATACTTCCAGGATAACCCCCTGCAATAAATGAATGAATAAATGAATAAATAAATAGAAAACTTAAACAAAAAATTAATTGTGATCTCTATTTACCTAAGTTGCATTTAGGGACATTGAGCAGATCACAACGGAGATTATGCTCTGAGAGAATTAAACCAAAAGTATCCTGCTTTTCTCTGTGGAAGTGATGTGCAAAATACAGATATATTATTTGCATCTGACCAACAGCTTGCTATTACAAGAAACAGCTGGAAGTCAGCCCATATTTTCCTTTCCCTGCTGATCATCTTTCTATTCATCTTCTATTCTTTCATGGTAGACTGAAAAATACCTTGGAAAAATTATTAACTGACAACTACACATATACTCACACCCATGTCTCTGAAAAATATCATAGTCTTTCTCTGCATCTAGAATCAAAAATAATCGTTCTATATGTAACATTAAAACTTATTTTTTCAACATTGCTGGTAATTTGTTTTTATTTTACACAGTATCCTATGAAGCAATCCTTGTGTTGGGAGTGTTACGAAAATTGCATTTTTTTTCACCTTTACCTATACCTGTTGTTGAGAATTCATCCTTCAGGATAAGAGAGGAAAAAAGCATTTATCTTCCCAGATATGAAGTAACATGAATTTATGGGGCAAATAAGACCTTTCATAGGTGCCTAGTTGTAGGGGACAGGTCTCCAGCCAGAAGTCAGCAGGAGACCATGAAAGGGTATCCATGGAGCTGGTCTTAGCCACAGGAGCAGCCAGTCTCTTCTTAGTCCAGGACACATACCTGAGGTCATTGCTTTCATTTCCTAGCATTTGTTAAATGATGAAATTAAATTAAATTACAACCAAACATGAAGTATGGAGACTTGAAAATATTCCTCCCAAAATTGTCCTGCTTTAGAGGAGCACTGGCTCATGGTTTACCTGTTACACTTTCTGACAGCACTTTTAACAGCAGTTGACTCCGATCCCCATGTCAATAGGAAAACTTTTAATCTATTATTTTCACCTGAACATTTTTAGTTGCTTCCCTTCCTGTGTCGGTATCTGGAAGTGACACAAAAAAGAAGATTTTCAGTGCCCAGTAGTGCATCACAGAGGATGTCCACCTGGTTTAAGGTATGGAAGTCAACAGCTAATAATCTTCATATTGAATGAAAATAATGATGAGGATGACAGATTGGCTTTTTTTTTTTAAGATTTCAAAATTTTATGCTACAAAGTATGCTACAATATATAAAGATTTTTGCAGTTTTTAAAATTAATAATTATATCATATATGAGTATAGATACTCATGTTATATAAATTTAAGAAGCAGTCATTCTTGAACAAACTAACTGAAAAGAAATTAAATGGTACCTGTTCCTAAATGCAACTAAAATATGAACATAGAAATTTCTAGAGCACCTTGAAACAAACTTAAGGAATTGAAGGCTCTGTGATACAAAGTGTGACCAGCAAGAGATTTCATTTTACTCCAATTGGGGCATATTCATTTCTGTTAATATCTTCTGGTACACACATCATATAAAGGACTGGACTTACCTGACTTGTGCAACAGACTGGATGAACTAACAATGTTAGTTGGTAGGCAAATGTGTTTCAAAGTCTTTGTGCAATAAAGATAAAAATTTCCTTTTTTTAATTTGAGAGCTTGAGATCTGTGTAGGGTGAGGATTTTTTTTCTTTTTTTTAAGTTTTATTAATTTTTCCTTAGAAGTGTGAAGAGACATGCTTCCGTTCAAAATATTTTCCACACTGAGAAGAACTGAACTGAATTATTACTTAGTGAGATAACACTACAGTTTCATTGAATACTTAAAAAACTTTTCCATGAGAATGATACCTGAAATTGCTTATTTTAACATGGCATTTATTTAAACTGTTTAGGCATTAATTTGTTCTCTGTTTTATAAGTGTGTTTCCCTTTTGTTTTTTTTCTTCTTTAGGATCAGATTCATAGCTGGTTACAAGATACACCATTAGAACTGGGGAATTGAAAAGGTCAGTGTTAGATTTAGCAAAACCTCAAGAAAAACTTCAGAAAAAATCTGGAATATTCTCCTTCTTCCCAAGCTCTTTCATTTGAGGAGCTTTGAAATAGATGTGCATACAAGGCTATTGCCTGTAATACATCACCACTCACCATGGGTGACAGTGCAATCTCTTTTGCTTAGCCAGACTTGACCTAGAAACACCAAGCAGCTCAAAAAGCTGACATGTAGACAGCACTGTCAGTGTCTCAGGTACCACTGTGGGGCACAGAGGTTTGGAGTCAGTCTAGTCTGTGGGTTGTTTCCCCTCTTTAAAATGGTCATTTTACTTCCCATTTCTAACTGTGGACATAGAACCATGCCTGCTGTGAAGTGAAAGCAGCAGCTGGGCAGGGGAGGAAAGGGCAAGGGGGAAGAAAAAGTTTGTCTGCAAATCTTTTAAAGACAAGTTTATTGAAATGTTGACATCTATGTGGAAATAGCCAAGAACAGATCACTCTTCTTCTTGAAGAAGCCAGGTGTGGCCTTCCTGGTAAGCTGTAGCATGTCTTCATGGGAACAAAATGTTCATGAAAGATTGTGTGAAATGTACATATGTACATAGATAGATAGATATAGTATCTTTAGAATCTTGGTATTTCTACGTTAGCTTTTATCTGTATTTATAAGATTAATTTTGTTTCTATCTGCAGCATTCAAAAGGTGGGGAGCAAAACCAAAGCCACAACATCTAAGTCATGGCCTAAGCCAAGGCTTAGAGTGGCAATCAGATCACAATCATAGCCTGTCCCATGTTACCAGGGTATGATAGCATCCCTGGCATCAGTCCTCCTTAGGATGCTTGGGTTATTACAAAATACTCCTGCTAATACAAAACAGCACCCCAGAACAGGCATCAGTTTTATCCTCATGACTGGTGGGTCATATATAGCTTATGCTAATAATTTTCCATTCCCAAATCACAGCAAATCCATAATTTTCCATTTCTAAGACATAATGCAGAAATCACTGTAAAAGATAAAATCAGACAGGAATTCTGCAGGGGAATAATTCAGTTTCTTTAAGCATCTTTTGTAGTATTTTCTAACCATTATTTTAATTGATTTAAGGTAATCCCAAGCAGTGAATGTGTTCTTTCTGTTCTACAGCAAATTAAAAAGCCAGTTAAAATTAAGAGGATGCTATTTTGACGTTAGCCTTTTTTTCACTCTCACCTCCTGCAATCTCAATCCTCCTGAACAGCTTAATCAGCTCAGGTTGTGCCTGCTCCTCCTTCCCACTCCACAACTGCTATGGCCTAGTGAACATGTCACTGTGGAACAGCAAGGACACCACCTCTGCTGCCTCTCTCCCTCCCTTTCCTTAGGTTGTTGTCACACAGGTCCCTGCTGAGCCCCAGAAAGGCAACATCTCTTCTCCTGAGGCTGCAATATTAAAGGCAGGTGAGTCCTGACTGAGCTTTCCTGCTTCCATACTGGTGTCTTTCCTGCTGTTGCCACTCACCCTTATCTCTCAGCCATCTTGCTGAGGTCAGGCACCACGGCCAAAGACCTGCCCAGCAGCAGGAGGGCAAGCAGGTTCATCATTTGCTTTTGGCTGCAGCACAAGCCAATCACCCCACTTCTCCAGATCTCCCTTCTGCCTTTCATAGATAGATGTGGTCTTTCCACTGTGTTTTTGAGGTCTGGGAAGGAATTGGAAGGGGTTATTGAAGCCAGCTATAGGCACTGCCAAAAGAGGTTTCATATGCTATGGAGCTAACCTGAAAGCACATCCAGCCACATCCTTATAGGCCTCTGCCAGGTATGCTACTTTAGCTTCTGTAATGATACGTCTGCAGGAATGCAAGCTGAAACAGAGCTTACAACAGAGACACCCTATGAAAACTTGGGCATGACATATACAAAATTATTTGCCTGTTTATATTTTGTAAGACTACCCATAGTACCATTGCTCTATGTATATTTAAAAAACCCAAGGATGACCCATGATTAATGAACAGAGTTGACATCTGGAAACCCAAGATCTGAATAATGGCTTTCCCAGGTGTCTTGGTTTAGGGTAAATTTGGGAGGAAACCTCTGAAGGGGGTTCCGCTGGGAGGCAAACCCAAACAGCCCCTCCCCCCAGTCAGTCCAGGAAAAATTTCCTCAGAGAAAAAGTGGAAAAAACTATTAAACTATTTATTTAACAAACAGAATATCTACA
>VZUI01046082.1:0-64170 GCA_013401135.1 Cettia cetti | reverse complement strand
CCCTGCAACCCCTGCAAGCCCTGCGTGCCCTGCGATCCCTGTGATCCCTGCAATCCCTGCAAGCCCTGTGTGCCCTGCGATCCCTGTGATCCCTGCAAGCCCTGCAAGCCCTGTGTGTCCTGTGTGCCCTGCGATCCCTGTGATCCCTGCAACCCCTGCAAACCCTGTGTGCCCTGTGTGCCCTGCGATCCCTGTGATCCCTGCAACCCCTGCAAACCCTGTGTGCCCTGCGATCCCTGCGTGCCCTGCGATCCCTGCAATCCCTGCAGCCCCTGCAAGCCCTGCATTCCTGTGAAGATCTGCTCACCTGCCCAGTACAGGCGGGCCAGTGCTTCACGTCGCGCCTGCCTCATAGCTCGCTTTAACTTCATTTATGCTAAAGACCGCCTGGATGCAGAGATCTGTTTGAAGAAATTCATCTGTGACATAGAGATGGTGCAGAGGATAATATATGTTGCAGTTCTGGTGAGAAAGAAATAGTATTTCTTATTTTACAGGCTGGAGGTGTGTTGTAAAACACTGTGTCTCCATTGGAGTAAACTGTGGGTAAAGTAGTATTTCTGTCAAGTGCAGAGAGGAAAAGCTTTCTTCCTTTTTTTTAAATTTTGATTTTTCTATCTTCCCCTCACACTCCTACTTTGAACTCTCAATGTAGTGTCCTACCTGATCTGTCCCAAGATTGGAATAGGGTCAGTGATTTATCATACAGGTACTAAAAGAAGACTGATTTGGTCAGAAAAATAAATGATGCCTGCAGTGATTAACATTGCCTTAGAAAAATTCTTTTGGGTATGCTACATTAAGTATCGCAACAGTACAAAGCTAAAAAGCTTTCCATATTATGCTTTCCTTATGCTTCTAGCATATGTGCTTTATTAGTTTATTTGGGTCCCTTGAAATCACCTAGATACCCCACATTTACCATGAATTCAGTTTGAAGAAAACAATTTTCATTTTTTTCTGTATTGAATCTTCTTTTCTATAAAAGTTATGTAACACATACCTGTGTTAGAGAGGCAGCATCTCTTAATGTGTGTGATCCCAAGCACATTTAACTTAAGATTTTTTCTTTCAACAGTCATTCAGTTTACACTCTCCATTTCAACCTCTTTTCCCAACAAATGGGGTGTTCCTGTCTTACATCTTAGGCTGTGGCACATAAAAGCTGTTAATCACAATATCTTTGAATGTGATTGCATTGATCATGGGTGTGTGATGGAATCCTGTGCAAATATAGAAGGTTAGGTGGGAAGCTTTTCAATCTTACTTTCTGCAAATAAATTACACTCAGTCAGAGAATTCCTTCATGATGAGTTAACTTTCTCCTTTATAGCAGTGTATTATATTCCTCCTTTTTATGATGATAGTGGGTTAAATTAATTTTCTCAGATAACTGATAAAAACTAATCTTGGTCTCCTGTATTTAACTAGATGTTCTTTATGTTTGCAGGAATCTTTCCGTGCAGCAAGGAAGGCCTTCTGGAAGATCAAAATAAGTGTAAAACAGACTTTGGCTGCATGTCACTGTGGGGGACCTGCCTCACTTGAAGTTGCTGTCCTGAGTTACATAGCTTGCCACAAGGAACTGTTTGACGTTTGTTGCTGTGTCCAGGTAAGTCAAGGGCAGTGGGGAAGTGATGTGGTGATCTCTTTCAGGAGCTAGTAAATTCAGAATATGTAAATTGAAGGAGAAAAAAGTTACTCTATAGACTTTGTCTTGTAGCAGTTTACTTTCCAGAACAACATTGCTAGGACTAGTGTATGTGTGACTTAGTAAAAGCTTGTTTTATTTGTTTATAGCAGCACATTCTTTCTGAAGCTGTTGTTTCCTGGAATAGTCTTGGGCAGTATTACTATGAGCTTTTTATACTGATTTTTAAATATAGAAAGCTGAGAGGCATATTTGGGGGGGATTTCTATACTTGCTTGTGAATAAAGTTAGTGAGTGCAAATTACTCATGTATGTTTATTTGCAGGAAGTTGTTTGCTGCATGAACATGAGCCCAAAGCTTCCATGTCCAGCAGACATTGATTTCAATGTGATCAACTGTTTCATTCAAGAGTTGTGCTGTTTGGCTTTTTCAATGCAGACACTCATTCCTCCTCTGGATGTTGCCTACGGTATTGATGGAGAACTGTTCAAAAGGAGCACGTAAGAAATCTTTTTATTCAGTCAGACTCTAACCATTAAAGGTTGTGTAGTCTACTTGTTTCCTAAGTAATATAAAAGTTTAAGATTGTTAAACAGTAATTTTGGGCAAAACCCCTGGCCTGTAGTGAATTTGGTATGTCTTTATGGTTTAGGATAGTGTATAAATACCAGCATGTACACAAGTGTTAACAATTTTTTTAGTGAACAGCAGAGCAATTTTTCAAGTCTCGAAGAGCATATTGAATTTATCATTTAAGAAGATAATGGTCATCAGCTTTCCCTGTTTAGTCTCTAGCTGCCTTTTTAAAAATGTTTGCATCTTTGTTCCTCCTTACTGGCCTGTTCTGTAAAGGTCATGTTTACTGAGATCTGGCAGTTGGCGTTACCAGGATCATCAACATTTTTGCTGCAACCTCCAGGCTGCGGCTGCTGTACAACATACAAGTGTTAATATGCTCCCATCTCTTCTGGTTTAGAGCTGAGCAAAATCAGAGCTGCCTCTTAAAAATGTGAATTTTGTTAGAAAAAATTTCACACTGTGACATAGTTTTTCTTTCTTCAGTAGGATCAAACTGCTTTTTTAGGAAGTAGAGAACTGTAGAGTGCTTACATGTTGTCTAGAAAATTAATGGGATTGATAGGTCATAAAAAAATGGCTCTAAAGAGCGAAAAACCTTACATCACTAAGGAGGTTTCCAGTAATATAATTTAGAATAGAATGGAACCCAGGTGGTGAAGAGCTTGAGAAATCAAGGAGAGAAATAGAGAAGATGAAAGTAGACTCTCGACAGGAGAGTGCGAAGTCATACGGAACTACTCAAATGGTCCTATCCAGATATGGGACAGTTAGCTTTTGACACTCAAAGCTATTGGCTAAATTAAGAAGCACCAACACTGTGGTATAGTATTGGGATGCTTTTTCCACCTATTTGGTGTGTATGGCCTTAAAAACCCACATGTAATATGTTTTTGTGTGCTGCTGTGGGAGACACATACTCCCATCAGTCTATCTAGATAAATGCGGCATAATGTATATGTTTAGATGTGTAGCATGTATCTGTGGTAGAGATGGAGCAAAATTTGTAGAAATTAAAGTATCTCTGTTTATTATGTGTGATAGCATTCTATAAAGGGCCAGCCAAACATCATTGTACCCTATGCCTTGCTTTGTGCCTCTAGTTACGACACTGTTTTATGTAACTTGCCATTGTAATACATTACTAAAGTATACTAAAGCCATATGCATGGCTTTTAAAAAAATTTTATTTGGTATTTGTTCTGAGTTTGAATCCATAAATCCAGATGTGTTCTTTAGCCAATAATCCAGACTTAGAAAGGTAGTATAGATACCTTTGAATTAATTTTTCATAGCTAAAATGTCACTGTTTCATTATCAATATATGAGGATCTTGCTAATCAAGTTGCCTCATGTCTCATAAGATACTAGGAAGTAACTTTATAGTTGAGTATTTCTGTAATATCCTTTATAGGTGGCTTGTTTTAGCAAGATATTTCAGGAAGAGGGGGTGAATCTGTCTGCCAGATTGCTGTTCAGAAGGTTTGTCAGTGGACACAGGGGCCCTGGTCTGTGTGGGGCTTATGCAAAAATTAAGGTCTAGTGGCCTTCTGAATTGTGAGATGGCTTTATTAGAATGTCTGTCAGTATAAGTAAACAGTATGTTTTGCTAAGCCTGTCTTGCAAGTCCATTTCTTTTACATCACATAAAAAAAACATATTTTTGTGATGTGGAAAGATATTAGAGCTGTAGCCACATCTTACCAGCACTGATGATTTGAAACATATTTGTCTTTTGACACTTGTATGCAGACATTTCTTGTACTGTGTGTTTCAACAGGTACTATCGTAGTTGTGACTCTGATTTCACAGCTCCCTTTGTGGCCTATCATGTCTGGCCTGCTCTGATGGAAAATGGTGCTGTAATTGTGAAGGGAGAGGTAGTCACTAGAAAAATGATTCAGGTAGGTATTTTGTTAAAGGAATATGTTAAGGGAAATCAGAGGATTTCAACACTGTTTTTAAAATTTAAAAGGATAAGTTTTTAACTGTTCCCGATATGGGTGGAGTAGTATATCAAATATCAATTAGGTTTTAGTGCCTCATCCTGTATACAGGATAAGTAGTTCCATTTTTCTTAATGTATTAATTATGCGGATGTATGGTTGTTGTCAGAGTCTAAGGAGGAAGCTTACTGTGTTTCCTCTCTGTCCTCAAACCTTGTCTCCTTGTCTCTGCTTGCAGAGTCTGTCTTTATTAAACCTTCTCTCTCAGAAGTGGTTTTTCAAACTCTTCTCTTGTAGTGTTATCGCAGAAGCAAACTTAGAAGCAGAAGCTGTGGCTGTGGCCGTCGTCTCCTGCCTGGTCAAGTAAGTCTCAGCTGAATGTTTGTAGTGTTAACAGCATCAAGTATTTTAACTAGGAATGTAAGCAGCCTGCTAAAAATGCTGATGTGCCACATGTACATTTTAACACTGGGAATAAATGCCTTTGCTTGATGGTCTTGAATGAGGTGAAGCTGAACTGACAGATCATTATTGCCTGGTATAATGATCAGTAGAGATACTGTATGAGAAGT
This sequence comes from Cettia cetti, assembly GCA_013401135.1. Taxonomy (NCBI): domain Eukaryota; kingdom Metazoa; phylum Chordata; class Aves; order Passeriformes; family Sylviidae; genus Cettia; species Cettia cetti. The sequence continues at coordinate 59,424 of VZUI01046082.1, read as the reverse complement.
AGATCAAAGTTAAATTCTCAGAAGTATCAACTACATATCTTGGAAATCTTTCCTCCTACTCCCCTTGTTTTAGTGGCCTTTGGAATAAATAATTGCATCATCTGGAAGTGTTTCAGTCATTTTGGGGTACATATACAACACATAGGTCCTGCCTCCTGGAATTAGTAACCTAAATTTACTCCTCATTTACTAAATGCATCAAAGGAGTGGAATATAAGTGTAGGGCGAGTGGGAAGGGAAGGTGGTACAAATAAGATAGGTGAAACTTTAGCAGAATTCTGTGTATGGTATGGTTACACAACATTTTTAATTATTTCTGTAAAAAATGTGTATATTTTTCTAATTGTTAGCCCATCTTATTAAATGGACATAGGTGCTCTCAACCTAAAATGTTAATATTGGAAATGTGAGAGGCTTTGGGCAGGGCTCACTTTTTTGTGTGTGTGTAGGTTGTGAAAAAAACCTAGAAAGTTGTTGAACTTGACTTTGTAACAGTAGAGCTGTACTGATAGACATGTGCAAATTTTCTGAATGTTGGTGGCTTTCTTGGGTACAGTTCTTTAGCACACCTGATTTTCCTTTTCTGTTTGTCTTGCAGGTGACTCGAAGCCGCAGTCTTTCAACAGTGAGATTCAAAACTTCAAGTAAGTTGGTTAAGTTGGTATATTGGTTCCTAGTGACTCATGGTTTTCACATTAAGCCCTTGAACAATTGAACATAGGAACAAAATAACATGTTGAACGTCTTTGATTCTAAAATACTTGCACAAGTCTTATTTTTAAATTGGGTAGCCCTTTTTCTATGTGTGGAAAAAGGCTGAAAGGAGAACTTGTTTTTTCATTCTACTTGAACCACTGTCATGGTTTCTCTCTGCTGGTTGTCTTCACGGTGGCCAGTGCTGTAGTAAGTAAAACTTGCTTCCTTCCCTACACAAGAGACAGCGTGCTGCTGCACACCTGCTGGCTTCCTGCCTTTCAAATTCCAAGGAGATGGCTGATTGGTGACAATGAAGTGAAGGATTTCAGGCAGTATGAATATGTGCCTATCTTGATGCCAACCCAATTTAGAGATTTAGAAAATATAGTTGCACTGAAATGTACCTTTTTCTTCCATAGGACACTAATTGAACATGTTCCTGCAGTGCAGTGCATCTGGATTCAACAACTTTGCTGGTGCCATTTCTCTACAGAAATCAAATATCTCAACAATGTGAATGGCAATTGTCACTCCAAATGGTGTTTGTGTTCAGTGTGTTTTTTTAGACTTCTAGAAGGCTTATTTATAATTTTGGAAACTAAACTCTTTTGATTTAATGGAAGAAAAAAGTACATGCCATACAGGATCAGCTGGCAAAATTTGTGAAGCTCTCAGGAACCCATGATGTAATCCTGCAGGTGGAGATAGTATTACTGCATCTAGAATATTTGCTTTGCACAGATTCCAAATGATGCAGTTTATCTTGATAGGATGTTTAATATAACCTAAATGGTGAATGTTGCAGAATGTTGAGGTTAGCTGTTACTTGAAAACAATGTCATTAATTGGTACTTATTTGCAATTTTAGAAAACAGCTTTTATCATAGGATGTGTCAGTCTCACACAGCAGCTTTTTAAATATGCCCTTGTCATCAACTGAATTTTCTAATTACAATGCAGAAGTTGCACAGAACAGTCAAAACCCGCCAATACTCCAGCAATTCCCAGAGTTTATTGACATTTATGTATGAATGCACATATGTCCTTTAGTAAGGCAGTAATATCCTTGCTTAAATACATTCTTAAGTAGAAATTATTGTCATAAAAATCTGTAGTTTGACAATAGAGGTATTTTGAAAGTGTGCCACTGGGTATTTGTAGGTCTAAAAGATTTGATTGAGGCCTCTTCAGTGTCACACTTAATGGGCTTTCATACCATATTGATAGATCAGTAATTGTTGTGAATACTGTGAAAAAATCCTGTCCAGTTATCTCTTAGTGTGGGCATTTATTGCATTTTAAGTGTAAAACTTGGAGAGACCTGAAGAAATTTAGCAGTGATAAGATGTGGTATGACATGACATCCTACTCATACCAGTTGGCTCTCCAAGCCAGAAAGAGATGGCCAGAGCCTGGAGAGGGAATGCAGGTCAGTGGAGAACACCTGAAGGAACAGCACCAAGGAATTCCAGCCACTCCAGGCAGATAGTCAGCTTCACCAGGAGCCTAGCTTAAATCCTCTACTCCAAAAAAAAGCAGGTAGGATAGGAAATAAACAAGAGAAACTAGAGACGTGTACAGGCCTGCAGGGCTATGACCTTATTGGCATCCTGAGAAGTGGTGGGATGGCTCCTGTGTCTGGAGTGCTGGAATGGAAGGGCAAAGGCGCTTTGAGGGAAAGGCAGGGGAAACGAATGGTGTTGCCCTCTCTGTTTACCAACTGGAGTGCATGGCTGAGGCGCTGACGGAGAGCTTATGGGTAAGGATTAAAGGGAGTGCAGGAACAGGTGTCATTATTAGTGGGGAACTCCTACAGGCCACCTGGCTAGAAAGACTGAGTCAGGGAGGCTGCTACAGACAGGTAGGAGCAGTCTCATGTTCGCAAGCCCTGGTCCTCATCAGGGACTTCAGCCACCCTTATACCTCTTGAAGGGACAACACAGCAGGGCACAGGCAGTTCAGGAGGTTCCAGAAATGCACAGATGGTAACTTCCTTCACTTAACTGACAGAGGTGCCAAGGAGGGGAGGTGTATGCTGGAACTTAATTCTCACCAAGGAGCAGCTGGTGGGGAATGTGAAACTCAAGGGCAGCCTGAGCTGCAGTGACCACAAAATGGTGTAGTTTGAGATCCTTGAGTCAATGAGAAGAGTGTGAAGCAAGCTTGCTACTCTGCACTTCAGAAAAGCAGACTTTGGTCTCATCAAGGATCTCATTGATAGAGTGCTGTGGGATAGAGCCCTGGAGGGTAGAGGGGCCCAAGAAGAGCTGCATGATTGATATTCAAGGATTGTCTCTCCAGGGTCAAAAGCAATGTATTTCTACAAAGATGAAATCAGGGAAGAACACCAGGAGACCTGCATGGATGAACAAGATGCTCCTGGACAAACTTAAACAGGTAGCCTACAGATGGAAACAGGGAAAGGTAGCTTGGGATAAACGCAGAGAAATTGTCCCTAAAGCCAAGGATCTTTTTAGGAAAGCAGAAGCACCAGCAGAAGTAAATCCAGCCAAGGTCATCATAGGTAATAAAAGAAGCCCCTTCAGGTGCACGAGCAATAAAAGACTGGGGAAAAATGTGTGTCCTGTCAGGGAGGATACATGAGACCTAGTTACCCAGGGCAAGGAGAAGATTCAGTGACTTTTTTGCCTCCGTTTTCACCAGCAAGTGCTCCAGCCATAGGGCCAAAGTTAAGAGAGTGAAATCAAGGATTTGGAGAATGAAGAACTGTCTGCTGTAGGAGGAGAATGAGTTTGAGAACATCTAAGGAGCCTGAATGTACACAAGTCCATGACATCTGATGATTAATGATGATTAATTTCCTTGGCCACAGGAACTGGCCAAGGAAATAACTAAGCCACTATCCATTGTATTTTGGAAGTCATGGCAGTCCCATGAAGTTGACATTGACTGGAAAAGGGGAAACATAACTCCCATTATTAAAAAAGGGAAATGAAGACCCACTGCTTGTGGAAAAACCAAATTCATCCTTATAATTTTCATTCTGCAGGACAGAGTGCATTTTAAACATAATAAGTGTCTGGTGCTCTCTGGCTTGTGAAATGTTTTTGTTTTGACTCTGCAGAAACTGAGGGAAAAAGCCATTAAAAAGAGAAGAAGCACAAAATCAGATAAAATGTTCTGAAAGTGTTGACAGGAGAAGCAGGTTAGGATGTGACTGGCAATTGCGTGTGTGTGTGTACAACATGTGCAGCAGAGCTGAGTACTCAGAGCATAGACTTGGTGAGGCTGGTCTTGATGGACAATGCAGAGTAGCACTGCTTGCAGATGGGCTGGGTGCTCTCCCTCCTGCCCATGGGACCCTACTGGCAGGATGCAGGACTTGTGCTCCCTTGGCATGCCTCAAACAGGGGCTGTCGTTTTTAGAACACCTTGGAGCAGAGCAAAAACCTTATGAAACCTTACCATAGTGACTAGAAAGGACTAGTGGGGATTTTAGATGGAAGATTATGTTAACCTGAGGGAGCCAACTTAGGGGGAGAAAAAAAAAGTACATCTCATTTTCTTGAGGAATTGTTTGCCTAAGAAAGGCTCCAGGCTCCTTTGCCCAGCATAGGACACAAAGATGAATATTTCCCACAAGATGGCACTATTGCCTTAAGAACAGAAAACTCAGGTTTTCATTTCAACTGCATTTAAAGCTATTGCCATAATGAGGTTTGCCAGTAAATGCATAATAGTCACAGATCTGAGCAGTATCAACAGATGGCAAATGGAAAATTAGCTTGCCGATTAAACTATTGAAGTTTGCTGCCTGATAAGAATATGAAAATCCTGACATACGTGTTGAAAGATGAACATCATTATCAATACATTATTGGAGAAGCTGTTTAGTTTTTCTCCTATTGCGGGGTCAGTTTTTCAAAATGAAATTAATGAGTCTTTCCAAAGTGGATGGTATTTATCTGGTTGTATTCTGACCAATCTTTTCAAAGAACATATATAAAAACAAATCCCAAAATGAAATTCAGATTGAAAATTAACTACTGTTAACATTTGTCATTTTAAAATCACTTCTAGTTCTTACCTAGTTCAAGAAAATGGTAACTTGCAAAATTGTTATCTTCTGTGGGAATTTGTTAGTTGCGATGGCTGACTGGCATGTTACTTCAGTATTCCCTTTGTCTATGACTGAAATAGAGGATTTTCTAGTGAAGTCTGCAAAGTCTTTGAATCAGGAACATACTCCCTGCTTCTAGCTGCAGCTCTGTTCATTTTCTAGTCAAAGACAGAGTCAATTGCACCTGCTGAACTCTCAGGATACATTTGAAGGGAATGCTGCTGTCACAGCAACTGGTTTGGATAATTATATTCTTCAACTTACTAATTACTATTTTAAAACAAAGTTTGTTTAGCACCATGCCCTATCTTTAACTGTAGTATTGTTCCAGAATGTCATTTCTCTAATGCTTGGAAGTTTTCTTCTGAATCCAGCCCAAATTTATTCATTTCCTGGCTATACCTCTTCATCCTTCTTCCAGTGTGATTATCTTCAGAAGTCCTTGTTCCCCACCTTTGGTATTTGCCCAACTGTCGAGAGCAATCAACTTTTCTCCTAGTTTTTGTTCCTTCAAACTAAAATCACCAAATCTTTCCATCTCCTCCAAAGAGAGGTTTTTCATCGCCTTGATTATCCTTTTGAGTGGCTCTGGGTATATTTCTGATTCAGTCCATCTTCCTTGAGTACAAATGTTTCAAGAAATGGTGCCTAGTATTCAGGACAAGGCCTGACAAGAGCTTTATATTGTACACTTATCGACTTCATCGTACCATTGTAGTGTGCCTGCGGGAAGTGACTTAATATCTGTGATCAGTTAATAAGCTTTATTATCCTCAGTTGTTTCAAATTGATGAGTCTTTTCCCCCCTAGAACTTAATTTGTCCATACATTTTTGGTGGACTCTTGATGTCTAAATGCTTTTCATATGAATGGCATGGTTGTTTTAGAAATGCTGAACTTTGGACATCCATTTGCACACAGACCCTGACAACGGTGTGTGTAAATGCCATAGTGCATCATGGTGTGTTCCTCTAATGCTAAAACTTACTGCAGGGTGATGCTTTGTATTAAGCTGCCTGAACAGATTTTAGTAACTAGCCTTACAAAGTTTCAAAGTAGCTACCTGGAACTTGATGATGCAAAAGAAAATATCTTACTTATCTCTATTTATGTCCACTTTGCCAAGAGAAGAAATAACGTGAAGAGTGCCACTATGAACTTGTTGAAGTATAGGAGACCATTCAGTGGACAGGTCTCTGTCTTATTAACAGAATGAAATACTACAAATTCCTCATGAAAAGAAGTTATGTACCTGATTGTCTGCAGCAAGAACTTTAAATAGCAGTGAAGTATTTTGTAAGTCAACTAACCTTGCCTTTTGATTTATTGGTGACATGGCTCTCATTTCTTGAGACATGCTTTTTTCTTTAGTTGTATTTGCCTACCTCTTAAATTCACCAAGGACCTTCATAGACACCTCTACAATATATGTGTGGCACTTGTCACAGATGAAATGCCCTTCTAAAAATGTTTTCTGCCACGATTCTGGATTTGTGCTGTTTATCTGTAAGTCTTGGGTCATCCAGAGCTTTGAAGTCTGTTCCCTTGGTTGAATGACACTTTCCCCAGGCTATTTGCTGCCATTGCTTCTTGTCTGAATCATGCAACCAGTAATAGGCAAGCATCAACATGAACAGGATTGTCTTTGTCACTGAAATACCCTGTTAAGGTATCTAAATCTCTGTGCACCCACAGGATGTGGTTATTATTCTCATGGTTCTTCCTTCACAGTTCATCTACTGTGTGGCTTTCAGGATAAAAGCTTTTCTTTAGGTTAGGAACAGTTTCTTACCTTTTGTGCAGCAGGGCTGGATTTCACAGGTGATGTGTCTGCAAAGCAGATGCAACCTTGCCATTATCAGTGCTTGGTGCAACATGCTCCCCTAATCCCATGAGCTGGCTCAGGACCCATCCACCCTCCTGTTGCACAGCATCAGTCACTCTCTGTGCCTGAGTATTGTGTAGTTAGAACAGCTCCATCATCTTATATAAATAAAAAACAACCCAGGTGTCTGGATGAGTGTTTACATGCAAAAATTCCTATGTGTAATAAAGGCAGGGTGTAAGGATTAGAGGGAATATGATCAAAAGACAGATTGCCTGTTACATTAAGAGCTTTCCTAAGTCACTCCTGAAATATGTGGGCCTTTAAATGTTCTTGAAGGTAATTGTACACTTTTCCCTTATTTTTGAATAGGCCTTGGAGTGCACACAGGAAACAAAGCTCCTTGGGAGATTCGACTGGGCCAAGGACAGGAGATTTTTCACAAGATCAGCTCTTCCCCCCTAGCTTCTGTCTAGGAGACTTTTCAAAATTTGAATAGATGGGCTGTTCTTATAGGGTGGTTGTTGTTGTTTTGGGTTTGGCTCTTTTTTTTTTCTTTCTTTTTTTTTTTTTTTTTCTTTGTTTTTCTTTGTTTTTCCTTTCTCCAGCCTTGGAATAATATCAGATAAATGAATACTTCAACAAATGGTGAAAGTTGCCGGAGAGAAATTGCTTTTGGCAACTGTTCCTCCTAATTAAAATGAAAGTCTGAAAAGCCTCAGTCTTTGGGAACAATTAATCAAATGCTGACACTAGATAAGATACAGATAATGCTTTGTGCCTATTAACTGCTTTCTACAATCAGCATGTGTGTGTTCGGCCAAATGCAACCTGACCCTGATGTATTAGGAAGAAGAGGTTTGGATTGGGTGGAGGGTAGCACCTGTCACTTGCCCTGGTGAGCCAACCAGTGCTTTCCCACCTTCCTGCTAACAGGAATAAGAAGAATTAGTAGAAAGTTTCAGTACTGAGAGACTCCCAAACTGTCCCCAGGACCCTGCAGTGGGCAGCAAGGGACCTTGTTCTAGTAGCTTACATGCAGCAGCTACATCTCTGTAAGCATTTGAGTGGATGGCCAGACAGAAAAAAGAGAAAGGCGAGAGAAGTTCTCTTCTGCTGTGGTCCAAGGTACAAATTTCCCTGCTGGGGTCTAAAATGCTGATCTAGAGTGGTCAAAGACAGGTGTGCAGGACCTCCAAGTTGTGTTTAGATCTAGTTATTTCTCAAATGAACATAATTAGCAGTTATCAAAATCCTGAGGAAACCTGTCCTCTCTGCTCCCTAGAGTGGCAGCTGCAAGGTGAGGACACTTGTACAGGGACAGGGCTCATTTAACCCCTGAAGAGGTCAGGACTAGCAGCTGGTGGAGGTCCTGAGGGAGGCTCTGCACCCTCAGGGACCTCAGAGGTTGTTCCTGTCCTCTCTCCCAGCTTGGGAGGCCAAAAACTTGTTGAGAAAGTGCTGAGCAGGAGCAGCAGACAAAACCAGAGTGTGCACATGCGTGCAGTGATCAGGCACCTCCCCCAGAAAAAAAAATGCAGCCAGAGGCTTTGGGAGGCAGTGCTGGGTTTAAGGCAGCCCAGCAATAGGAGATGTGACCCCAAAACCTGAGGGATAGTGCTAGGCAGAAAAACGTGCAGGCAGGTGCCTGGAGGAAGGCTGTGGAGGACAGCCATAGATCTGCACATGGAGAAGGGACATACTGGAGCCTGTGGGACCCAGATGAGACAGAGCAAAGAAATGAAGTTTTGAGACTATTATCTTCATATGGAGAATGTGTGAGTCAGGGCTGTGGGAGAGCTGAGGATCCACATGTGCATGCATGAAAGGGAGAGGGGCAGGGAGCAGCCAGCCTGTTTGGCTCAGAAACAGCAAAGACTCATATGATGCCTCCAAAGTAAACCCAACTGTAAGGAGAGTTGAAGATGACAGAGCAATGTCATCATTTCAGCTGGCCTCACCCTTGGCAGCTAAAACATGGAAATAGTAACCAGTGAGCACTTAAGAAAATAAAAGTACAGTACAAGATAAAGGGGCTGGTTGACATATCCATTCAAAGCGGGGCAAAATGTTGCTGTGTGTAGGGGCATTTAAGTGGAGACTACCACATTGTGGGAATGGCAGCCCCATGGGAAGGCCTGAGCTAGACATAGAGGAGCTCAGGTGCCATGGGAAATCTTGCCTTTCTGTCTGGGTTGTAGCTCAGGCAGATTTCCTCAACTGAGGCTCAGAGATGTTTAGAAAAGCTGTGATTAAGCAAGCTAGGCATAGGAAAGTATTCTCAGGGCTCACTTTAGCCACTGCCACAACCTAGTGGTTTCAGAAATGTCTGCAAAGTAGTAGCGCTGCTCCTCCACTGCTGGGCTTAAATTCATGGGAGAGATTTATACTAGAGTTCAGGGTGCCTGCATAAGCCTGTTTTCCTTTGCTTTGTGTGCAGGAATGAGGGTTGAGAGTCTGGGCCCATGGCTGCTCTCTGACTAAGCTTATTCCCAGAATAACTCCTCTCCCAGCCTCCTCTGCCTTACAAAAACCCCAAAACTTTAACCAGCATATAAACATTGGCAGCCTTCAGGTTTTTGTTTCTTTCTGAGCCTAATTTAAATGAACAGCAGACATTTTATGGGCTTTTCCAAGAGAACCTACAGGGGCTTATTTGCTCGAGTCTGACTTTCTGACAGCTCTCTACCAGCCTAATCAAAACCAGACTTAGTCTCATGTGAAGCAAAATAATATATATTAATGCAGCTACAAAGAACCAGGCTAAATGTAGTAAGTCATAAACCACTACTATGGCAGCAAGCATTTGATCCTGTGTACCACACTTGGATTTTAGGACAAGGGGTGCATTTGTTTTGTTCCCATTGTACAAGGGAAGTTGTAGTGCTGAGGAGCCAAGAAAACATGCCTTGCATCTAGAAAACGCTCCACTTGTGTAATTTGGAGTTTGTAGCTACAGCTCAAAGGCTGTCTCTTCACTTCTGTCCTCACAGATGGGAATGTGGAGTTGGTATCTCATGGTGAGGTGCACCCAGTTCTCTTAGGGAAGCTGTGGGCATTGAAGGCATTCCCTTAGAGGTGGATAGGACAAATCCTAGGACCAAGCTGGATTTAAGAGAGATTTGTCTTTATAATCTTTTTAGGTTTTTTCTTCTATACATAGACCATATTTCTGAAATGTTCTCAAGTCTGTGTTTAGATGTATTCTGGATGGCATAGTTGGAGTGGGGAATTCTGCAGAGATATTAAATACTTAAAATGTTTTGACAGACAGTTCAACACTAACCTCTAAAAGAAGACTTTTTTCTATTTCTAGTTATCCCATAGTGTTCCTGTCACATAATATCACCTCTCTTTGTATAAGGATAAGTTCATGTTCAGTTCCTGACATCTGGAAGAAATTTCTCCTTATCTGGCATGTGCATTTTCAAGTGAAATTGTGAAAAGAGGTGCTGAACTGATAAAGCAGGGATGTACCTTTGGGCTGGACCAGATGATGAGGTGCTGCAAGCAGAAGGCATTCTGCCCAAAACAAGGAGGAAGGGGAAGGAAATATCTAGGATGGGCCAAGATGGAGGAATGGTAAAATCCTGTGCTCATTCAGGAGGTGTTAGTCTGTTTAACCTTCCCTTTCTAACAGAAATCTTAAGTTTGTCTGAAGCTGGAGAGACATCAGGGAGCTTTAGATTGTGAGCTTTCCTGTCTAATTTAGATTTCAGTGTTTCCAGTTTCTCTGTTGAACTATTGTGTGACTGAAAATCTTATCTGGTAACAGACAGCCAGCTTTGGCCACAGTGTGTATAGTATGGTCCACCTGGTTTCCTTAAACTTTTTGTTTTTCTCTATAGGTCAGCTATTCTATGCTGAAGCCACAGTTTAGCTCTTGCTGTATTGCCTTAGTGATTTCAGGGAGATGACAATTGCTTTTGCCTAAAAGTCCCGAATTACCTTTTGCAATATGCCTAGAGGAGAGATTTCTGCCCATGGACAGATTCTTTCAAACACAGTTCCTGTCCAAAGCAACTATTGACATGGGGTTTTTGAGTTTTTGACATCCCCTCTTTGTTGTCACCCAGTCATTTGAAAGGAAATGATTCTTTCAAAACAAGCCTGAGCTCCAGCAGACTAATAGTTCTTTATTTCTAGTAAAAAAAAAACATACTTGTGTCCATTACCATTGTGCAGAACACATCAATTTGAGCTTTTGGGATTCAGTGTTATTTGAGGTCCATCTGGAAAACAATGCAGGAAAGCATCTCCCACAAAAAGTTATAACAAAATCAAGACAAAGTTACACCCAATCCTACATGGTCACGTTTGATAGCCATAAAGTGATTTGGGAGGATGTCAAAGTGATACGAAATTAATTTCAGTTTTTTGGTTATTCTAGTGGCTTTCACTGGGCAAACATTTTACTTCATCTGCATTGATTATATTATTTGGTTTTTTTGTGGACACTGAGAGCATTCAGATCTGTAATTTTGATTCAGGGTCTGTTTAATTGAGATTTTTTTGTGGGTTTTGTTGTTTGCTTTATTCTTTTTTGTTTGTGCTCTTTACTTCGTACAAACCCAGCACACAAACAAATGTATTAATTGCATGGGCCATGTATTTGATTTGCTGACATTATTTTTCACTGCTCTCTGCAGAGCATTTTTGCTGATTTTTTAGAATATGTTGTAGCTATTTGATAGCTTTTCCAGGTTTAATGTCTCTCAGCACAATGCATTGCAGTATAACTTGCTTTTGGAAGGGCGGATGACTATAGATAAAACATTATTTAACTTTAGAAGCATGGAGGACCTTTTTATTCTTATTTTTATGAGTACTTTCCAGTTTAGGCATGAGAACAGCCATTCAGTCAGTATAAATCAAATTCTTTTGGATACTTACCTTTTCATCATTTTCTAAAAATGTGGATGTGTTGACATTTTATGAAACTGCCTTTAAAGTATTTTTGGATAGGTGATTTATACTGCATTTTTTTTAGGCTTTTGTTTTGATCTTTCAGCCTGTCCAGTTTTATAGGTGTCATGGTGACTCTTGAAAACAGGAATTTGTTTCTTTATGTTGCTGTTATAAACAAAGTCATACTAATAGTTGGTTGAAAAACATCAGAATTTGGTAGAGTGTTTTTAACATCTTTATGTAGAAGGTGAAGCCATTGGAACCCTCTGGGTGGCTTTTTAGCAAGACTGCTTTTCACTGTGGACAGAAAAAATTACTCAGAAGTAATAATGTTACTCTTTTAATACAAAGGCTTTTAAGGAGTTTAATAATGCCTGGATTGGAATAAAATATGGACACTTTTCTAGGAAATGATTATTAAAACTGCACTGGATTGGAATAAAATATAGACACTTTTCTAGGAAATTATTATTAAAACTGTAGTCCTGGATTATGCATAAATTTGGTCAACATTTGAAGAATGTCACCAGGGACTGATTTGCAGTCTGGCTTCTGGTGTCTTCCTGTTGCTCTAGAGGCCAGGGTGGTTCAGAGAGCAGAAGATATTTCTACATCTGAACACCAGATTTTGTATCATGCAAACTCATGGAATAGAAAAAGCGTGTAGTCAAAAAACCTATATGAAGAGAAAGGCCATTTTCCAGGAATATTGAAAAAGTGGCACTTGGTAGGCTATCCATAAAAATGGGTGCAAAGGAGAATATTCCACATGTGCCCCCTCTTGTGTGCACTTTTGTTCTGTAAAGGGGAGGAAACAAAATGATGAATTCTAGGTAATTTCATACATAAAATAATTGAGTCAATCTTTAGATTGCCTTTCAATGATAAATAAATTTTGCCTGTGCACTTTTATTAATAGTAAGTATTCAAGTTTTGCGTACAATTGACGAAGTGGTTTTTTTTCTAAAATTGAATGCCTTGTCTTGTGGCAGCATAGTGGAAACCACAGTAATAATATTAAATCAGGTTACATTGAAAAAAGCAGATCCATGTCATTTGGAGAGAGCAGGTTCATTAGTGAAGGACAGAGCCATAGTAATTCATGAGATCAAATTGGTAAAACCAGAACCTCCTGAGCTGTATTTAGCTGTTCCCTTACTCAGTTATTTCTCATGGGAAACACAGATCCTGCAGAAGAGAGTGCAGCCACATGAATGAAGTGTGAGTCAGTTTGCCCCTTGCCAGCAACAGCAGTCATTTCTGTGTCTCATTTGTAGGTGATTTTGAGATCCTGTCTGGGTAGTTTTTTTCCTGCTTGTGTAAATAGTCTACATTCCCATTGTACCAAATCTGAGTCACAATATCAAACTCCAAACTGAGTTTTCTTGCATGTGGTGCTGGCAGTCTTTTCCATGGGCCCTGATTACTTATGGTGATGTAAATACTTCTGGGATGCTAGATGTCATCCACAAATCACAGCCTGGTGAGGACCTCATATGTGAACCCTCTGACTCTGCCTTTCACAAAAGGTTGGTTAATGAACAGTAACAGAGAAGGATTTCTTCTGGATACAGAGCATCAAGGTATGTGTTTTTTGGACCCTTTATGTAGACATACTCCAGATGTGTTCCTTGCTGCTTGGTAATCACTGCATTCCCCAGATAACTCTGTGATAATGATAATATTAGCAAAGTTCTAGTAATAGATGTGCGCAGGAGCTTTCAAGTATGTAAGATTTTCCTGCTTGAAAAGAAGGAGGTTCAGGTATTTTTTTTTCTTTATTATCTTGCTAGGAGAATTGTCTTACATGTCTTTAAAATGAGGAAAACAGTGTTACATACAGAGACTGTATTTTTGCTACCTCTCTGATTGCTGGCAGATAAGAGCAAAATGGTTTCACTACTGCTATGCTATTATTTTTACGCCTGGATATTATGCCAAAGTTTTCTTTTTCTTCTTTCTTTTCTTTTTTAATTTTTTTTTTTAAGGTAGGGGAAAATTGAAGTTTACTGCTAAGTTATTGCTTGCCAAGCTTTTTTAGCTGCAGGATATAATGGAAGCCAAATTCCTTGGAACTTATTAAAGCTGTCAGTATAATCAAGGGGAATTGCATGGTGATAAAATTACGGATCTATGCCATAGTACTCATGTGTAATGGATGGCTGGTAGACATATATGTATTTTTTTATGCCAGAGTGCTGTGGCATAGCTCCATATTTTTCTTCAAGGGCAATTTCTCTGGATCGTTGTACATGGGTGTACATACATATACACAGGAGAGAGAAAAAAATAAGTATCTCCTTCCCTTATGTTGTCTGAGTCTTTGAAGACAGCATCTGCTCATAATGATACAGTCATTGAAAAGCAGGTGTTCCAAAGCTGTGTTTAAGGGTAGCATAAATCAAGATTTCAACAATTCCTTTAAATTTTGATATGGCACTTTCAAAACACCATGCTTTTTGAATTCATGAAAGATAGAAATATAAATGCTTTCATTTTGTCTCATACCTAAGCCCCAGTAGTGTTTTACGGTTTTTTTCAAATGACAAATTCCTTTGTCAGGAGCCATGTTCTATGGCACACCCACAGTTCCTAGTGGAAAATTTGAAAGAAGACATTTGTCCAGAGCTGAGCTTGTTCAGGCTCTCTCTGCTTTGGCTGGTCTGTGCAATGCACCAGCTTCCTTAGAGTAGTTCCCATGAGGACATTTGAGAAGGTTTTTGTTTACCAAAGGAAGACGTGGCTTTCACTCAAATACAAAAAAAAAAAAAAAAAAAAAAAAAAAAAAAAAAAAAAAAAAAAAAAAAGACTCTCAGCCAAATCAGTTTTATGAAAATAGTTTTAAAGGCCATGCTTACAGCAAGACATTTCAAGAAATGTGTGTTTGAGTCAGAAAACCCAACCTATGTTCTTATGCTTGTTGGCACAGGAGAGGAGAGAGGGGGCCAAGGTGAAATGTAAAGAGGTTGCAGGAGGATACTACCTGTGTTATACCATCTTCCCTTTCCCAGTGGGAATCTTCCTCTGAGGATGGTACAAGCAGCAGGTTTGAGGCTGTGAAAAGTGAGAGTTCCTCCATCATTGCTGTTTGCCACTGAGCCCTGCCCTGCATTGGCCAGCTGAGTCCTACCTCTCTGTCTTCTTTGGCTTGCCTGTTGTGTGCTTCTAGGAAAAACTGTCCACAGCTCACCCGGTGCTGGGGTGACACATGGGATGGACACACAGACAGGCAGAAAACATCTAAGGGACAAATAATGTCCAATGCTCCCAGAAGTGTGTGCATTAGCCCAGAAGCTCTCTGGACAGCTCCACAAAGCTGAGGTTAACTCAGAAAGATATTGTCTTGTGCCATTTCCAATTAATTTTGATAGGATGCAGATGGTCAGCAGCTCCTTCTGAGGGACAGTCTGTTGGCCAAAGGTGTGGTCTGGCCCATGGAGACCATGCATTGCCTGGGATCCTGGACTCCACTCTAAAGTGAAGTAAGGCCAAAAGATGCCCCTCATTAAGCTGATGTTTGGGGCACTCTTGGGTTTTGGCCAAGACTCAGAAAGTAATCCCTAACAAGGCAGGAGGTTTAATTGCAAGGATGCAGGAGTGTTCAGAGTTACAAGATAACTAGGACACAGTGGTTATGTATTCTATAGCTACACAGAACACACAGCAGGATTCAGCTGTGTGAGCTCCGAAGCAACAGTTTGTCTCTTATTGATAATTATTTGTCATAGACAGATGAAGGAAACCATCAACAAATCCTGGTTAGCTTTTCAAGCTGGGAGTTAATTTGTGCATAGTTAAACAGAAGATATTTATAGAAGCATTAGCTGGTTGAACAAAATACTTCAGAAGTTTGTTTAGAAGAGATTGAAATCAGCTGTTGCTGAACTGAAAAAGCAGCCACACAAGCTAAGTCTACAGCCTTTTGTATTTCTGTTGTCTGTTATTGTAGCACTTTCTTCTTCCAGCAACTTTAGTAACTCAGGGAAATAACATCAATGTCTTGTCTTTCATTGGTGGGTATTAATAATTCAGGGATTAAACTCATTATTAAAGAGGGCAATTTAAGTGGGTTTTAATGAGAAACTGCTTCAGTTCTTATATTAAAATATATTTCAAGTATTTCCATGTTTGAGGAATCAAGCACTGAAGCAGCAGGAAAACCAGTGCAGCCACTAGCCAAAGCCCCTTTGCCAGCAGTTGTAAACCTAGTCAAAAGTGAGTAATGTGGAAGATAACAGAGGGCCCTTCCCTTTAAGAGTCCTGCAGGTCAAAATCCTAAGCTACAATTAAAAAATTGCTGGTGTCAGTGTGAACCAGGCTGTTCTGTCCTCATCCAGCCCTGCTGGCTGCCCCATACAAATGCTGATCCCTTTTGTTCTGACAACCCTTCTTCTTATTCCCCAGCAAATTGTGGACCCAAGTACAGTGGCATGCTTTGTACAAGATGAGTAGAAACAACAAATGTCATTAGGGTAATGAACGGAACCTGTCTCATGTGAAAAGATTTCCATATGATGCATTTCTCAAGGCAGCTATGCTCCACTGATGCCCTTCCTCTAGGCCATTTCTGTAGTATTTTGCTAATTATGGGCATTGCTTTGGCTCCTGTAAGATACTCAAACAGATCACTGATTTCAAGGAATTAATCACTATGTTGATAAGCAGCAAGTTGCTGATATTTTTTTCTATTTATTTTTCTTCCTGCACATAAGTAAGTACCATTAGTTAAATGCATCCTTAACTTGATAATATTTAAATACCCTAGGACAACTCCTCCTATAACATTGTCATTTATGTGACAGCAGCGACGCCTGCACAGCTCAACCAAACCTTGGCATTTCTGTCTAACACCTGCACAGCTCAGAGCTCTGCTCTTCCTTTGCGTATTCCCTGGTGGGAACATCACAGCCTTGACACTGGGGTTGTCCTATGACTTGATGTCTCCCAATGGCAGATAGTTTTCTGTGGACATACTTCCTTGATGAATAGCATGAAAAATGCTTTCACAACAAAAAATGTCAGATATGCCTTTAAAAGATTTTAATGCAAGGGGCCTGAATGTAAGGTAAAAGGAAAATTCTCCATATGTAATTTCTAAATTAGAAGTTTATTGCTGATGTTTACACAGATGTCATAGAGCTGGAGCCAGTGCACTTCTGGGCAGTAGGTAGCTAAATTTTCCTTTCAATTTTTTACTGAAAACACAGTCAGAGGAGGCTGGCTGACAGTATGATTAAATCAATGTGCTGTCCAAAGGAGATGGCTGGAATGAAGCATAAATAATGTAATACTAACATGGAGAAATTATTTCATACATCTTTTTCAGAGGACTATAGTGAATGGCTTGCTGGAAAATGTTCAAGAGCTGCTCTAAATGCACAATTATGAATGACCTCTTCACCTCCATGCAAAAGGCTGGATTAGCAGGATTCCACATGGCCACAGACACAGAGGCAGGGAAAGAGGTGGGAGACAAAAGACAAGATGGAAATATATTTTTATAAATTCTATCCTGTCTTTGATAGAAGAATAAAAGAACAAAGACCTTTTGGTTTTAGCAACATGAAAAAAGTGATTTTGTCATAAAACTTTTCAGATTAAGAGAATGAAGAGGCATACAGGTTTTTCCCCCCATAAAAAAGATCCCATGTCTTATCTTTGAGAAGAGTAGAGTTGCTTGCTTAGTCAGAAAATTTAACCATCTATTCCTTCCTAGTATTATTCTTCTTTGAGCAAAATTCTGACCCCCCTCTACCTGCTTGGACTTGGGCATGGAAGGAGAGGTACCAGCCCAAGGGCAGTGTTTGCAAGAAATCTGGGTTCACACAGAAAAACTTGGCTGATGTCAGCAGAACAGGTGTTCTGGTGTAGCCAAAATTGCTACTCTGCTTATCAGTCCTGTATCTTAGGATGTCAGTCGTGGCTGGGTGCAATTTTGCCTTATGCTCCCACTGGTACCCGCTTCATGCTGGGGTTACACTGCTCACAGCCTTGAAGTCTGCAGAATATCTGGAAGCACTCACGTACCAGGTAATTTAGGAAAACTCATAGATACCCAGGAAGATGGTGACTGGAGAGCATGAGCTCCTAAGAGGACTAAGAATATGTTTTTTCCTAACATACTCTATCAGGTTCCAGGAAATAAAATCATTTGGGTGATCCGATCTTGGTCCTTGCTGAGCCAGAAGAGGTCCTGGCTTTACCACTTTCCAAATCCATTGCAAGCCGTTGTACAGGGATGTTGGTTGGACAGCTAAATCCCTGAGAAACACTATTACAGGAAGTTAAAACGCTTATTTGAATTCCAATGACTTCCCATTGGATTATGGGCACATTAGTAGGTTTCTGAGGCAAAATGATTAGAGGAGAAAGAAATAGTAAGATTTTTCTGAATCACTACAGTCATATTTAATACAAAGCATATGCATGGTCCAAGAGAGAATGCACAGAAGACCCTGGGATAGGTGCAGCATCTATTAATGAAAATTTTGGCTGCTGATAGGGTCTCTATTTCCCAATTTGTGTGTTTGAAGCATTGTTTCTGAAGTAGCTGTGATTGCTAGAAAACACCAGAGCTGTGCCAAGGATAATTTATATATTCAGATACTTCTCTTGGGTGATGTAATTGTTTATCTGTGAAGCCTTAAGTTATATTGTACCAGACCAGCATTACTTCATGGGGTATTTTTTGTGTACTTGTGTCATAATGCTGTCCCCAAACCATGTGCAGTAGTATCTCCGTCCAGTACTAGGAATTTTGAGATACAAGAAAACCAAGACAGAAGGGGTCACAAAGAATTCTTAAAATTCCAGAAAATTTTCATTGCATTCAGGTGATCAGAGAAATATTCTCCTGTTTCCACTAGCTATGTGGAGTTTTTCCAGGGTCCTGTAGAAGCTTCAAATGTACTTTCTGTCATGGCAGAACCCTACAAAACTGAACATCTGTAAAGCTGAAAATTTGGCTGGTTTTGCACAGTCTTATTTTGCTTTTGTTGATGGAAATTCCATCCTTGCTGATTATCCTTCTCTGTTGGTTTGGGGTTTTTTTAGCATGCAACATGTTGGAATTTACATTTAGCCAAGATGGTTAGAGAGGTCTGCCAGCTATTCCAAGATCATCTGTGTTCTACAAGTTGTTGCAAACACAGTCTTTTCTGTTGACTCAGACTCTGTGCTGTAGGCTTTCTCCCATCTTCTAGGTTCATTTGTCATTGCTTGTATTTAAAATCCAGTACAGAAAAATAAGTGGGTCCACTCTTGCACCCAAGGGTAACATCTATGTGTGTGTGTAATACGATATTCCTTCACAGTGACTTTGGTAACTCCTCTGTGGCCAGATTTAGATTATGTATTTTTCTTTGTCTGAATGATGGCCAAAGTCTCTGAACAATCTTTAATGGCTTGTAAGATGACTTTGTCCTTTGCAATTACCAAGTGATGAGGTGGTTGTTTCTAGAGCCTCTTCCCTCAGCATCAGTGTGTTTTGGACTGATGCTCTGTGATTGATAATTTCTGAGATAAGGACAGTTCCTAAAAAAACATAACTTTGAGCTGTGTTGAAGGCATTAATTTAAGATCCACCCCATACTATACTGAACCAAACTGAATCCAAATAAATGCAGAGAGCTTCTAGCCTAGAATATTCTGAATTGTTTTATGTTTTTCAGGCTTGGTGTCTTCAAGATATAGACATCTTTTTGTTCATCTTCCCAACAATTTATGTGGCTTGGTAACTAACTGAGAGAAATAGGCTTCTTAGCAAATGGTCCTCCTAAACAGCAGTTATTTTCCTTATTTGAACTGAAGCAATCTGAACTCTACTTCCTGAACCTGTATAGGCTACAAAAAGGTTGTGAAATTCCTGTTGTAGCAAAGTTCTCTGGTGGGTCCAGTTCACAGCCCAGGTGGGGGACTTTTGGCTGAAGTCTTAACATTAGGTTTTTGTGGATCTAACACATCTTACATCCATCACTTTATTGGCAAGCCTTTGGTGCTGAATATACAGAGAAGCCCAGCAGACCAGCAATCTGAGGTTGAATTTGTGAAGAGAGAAGCAGGGAGACCAGCAGAGACTCAGGGGCAGTGCAGGGACGTGATGCCCACTGAGCATGAAGACCAGAGTGTTGGACCTTGCACTAAAGGCTAGACAAAGTCTCAGTCAGTGGAGTCAGGAAACTCTAATGCACAAAGGCATTTGGGCTGAAGCACAAAGGTGAAAGATCAGAACTAAGAGACTGTTTAGATGGACAGAGAGATTGCAAGAAGATTCATTTGGCCATTGCTGGCTGTGAGCTGTTATTTTGTGGAAGATTACTCCTTTTAAGTAGAGAAATGGCTGCCTGAGGTATCAGTCACTCCAGCAAGACTCATGTTAGCAACTTCCAGATCAATTTAAAAGCTCTTGGCCTCTTTTGTTTCTTGAAAAGTCTGTTCCTCGAAAGTTAGGTCACACCAGTGGTTTGAATTTCTCCTCAAATATGAGAGAAATGCCTACTTGCCTTACTGCTTTCTCTGGTGAAATCCCCTTATTTTTAAAGAAGCTTATTTGCTTTAACATGAAAGTAGTCAAAAACCAGATGACTGTTTATTTTCATACAATCACAAGGCACATTTTCTAACACCTATCCCAGAAAACTTTTTGGTGGCTTTCTCCCAGTGTCACTCTGTGACGTGTTATTTTGTGCCTGTGTTATTTTGGACAGGCTCAAGAAGTGGGTGCGTAGAAATCTCATGAGATTTAGGAAGCCCAAGGGCAAGGTGCTGCACCTTGGTTCAGGGTGTGAGCCTCCTCAGCTGCGTGCTTGGGGAGGAGTGGAAGACTGCAATGGCTTTATGAAACCAAGACCAGTCTGGTCTCCCTGTAAGCATGCTTCCCCAGCTGCTTAAGGGAGCATGACTGAGGAATGATTCTTCTCCCATACACCCTTGCAGCCTTCGGGATCCGCTGTCCCAGAAGATACAAAGCTTTGGGAAATCAGATCCTTCAGGCCCAAGAAAGGTAAAATTCACAGAATTTCCTACCAGCCCTGGTATTTTCATATTATTGACTTCCAGCCATAATATGAGCTAACATCCTACAGGCTGTTTGGTGACCCTCAATTCACATCATTACTGAGTTAAAGTCAGACTCTTGTGTTCTGGGTTGTGTTTTGGTATGGTTTCTATGAATTAATGACCATAATCCTGATGATGAATTGTTTTCTGGTGGTTTCTATGCTTGTGTTGACAGTACTACTCTTGCCCCAGAAACGAACAATAACTATACTTATGATACTTTATGTTAATTTGCTTTGAGGTATTAGCCACAGCTAATAATTCTGCCCTCTCTAGGCTCTTTGTTTTCTTTAGAAAACAGTTTAAAGATTGTGTGGTGTTCTTGTTCTGGTTTTGGCCAGACTCCAGCAAAACAAAGTCTGGATGTTACACTGTAATTAAAACTGTCCTTACTGAGAGCTATCAAGCCATGGAGCATATCTTTGTTTTCAACTCTGAACTTCCTTTCTGAGGACATTATGTGTTTTAACGAAAATGAACATGATTTCTTCAGCATTTTTTTCCTCTTCATGAGCCATAGAGATAAGGTCCATCACATATGTTGTGTATCAGAGAAGCACTCAAATGGTTAAGAGAAAACCAAAATATTTCAGTCAGCTTGTATCATTGTGACTTTTTTTTTTTTAATTTCTTTAGCAAAGGGGAAAAAAACTGACATTAGCTGCAGGCCCTGCCAAAATAGACATTTGTTTTCCATTAGCTGCACATATGCTTCCCTAAGGGCTTACTACTAATTGAGATGCAGGTCTGAGCATAGATCTGGTTTATGTAAGGCATTTTTTATAAAGATTAGTAAACTCCACGCTCAGAAATTTCCTGTCTCTTCTTCAAATTCTACAATGATTACCTCTCTATTTAACACTCAAAGGCTGTGAGCCTGTCTCACCTGGGGAGAAGCATCACAGAATAGGAGGGAGTGATGTAGTTTGGTGGCCTTCAAAGATCCTGCAACAAATTAAAGAATAATAAGCCATTTAAAGCTTTGGTGTAATTCTCAAGGCTTAAAATATGCTCTACCTAGTCTCAGGTGAGTCTTGTAGAGAAAGGCATAATTCTTCAGCACATCTACTTAGCAATCTACAGCAAGTGGAGGAAAATTTTCTTCCAGATATTTTTTATTTTTAGCTGAAGTGTGAACTGGGAGCAATCCATTGGCCAGTCTGTTACCAGCAGCCTAGTCCATGCATGAATAGTAACTTCTGAAATCAGATTTTCCCATGTTCCAGGTGCAAAAAGTAGTTCATGGATGGCCACATGGATGCCAGAGGACTCCAGAAGTAGTTATTACTTATAGTTTTAGACTGAAAAATGTTTGAAAGTAGAATTCACCCCCGACTTCATTCGCTCTGTTTTCTGTGGTATAGGCAACACAAGTGCCATGGGAGTTCACTGCCTCTTAGGAACCAGATTATTGATTCTTTGGATAGCACGAAATCCAATATAAATATCAAGAAGAGAAAACAAAATACAGTGGTTTTCACTACCACAACCCCTGAATGAAAATGAATTGCTGTAAAGCTGAAACCCAGAAATGCCTTGTTAGCTCTCAGGCTGTACTCTGTTCCCCATCATGAAGAGCTGGAGGAAACAGTAGGGTTTTCAGCCTTGTGTAGCTGAGGGATCTGTGTGAGCTGTGCCTTACCAGCAAATCCCTCCTAAGAAAGCCGCTGGGAGGCTCCTGCTGCTGTCTGGAAAGAGGGCAGAGGAAAGTGGACAGAAAGCAAGTTAGTGCAGTTCAAGGTAAATAACATGCTTGGCAGGGTATCTGGCTTTAATCACATCCCCAGCTGGAGGTTAGTAGACAAGTTTGGGTCTACCAGCTGCGCCTGGCATGGTAAGTAGAGGAAACTCTACTATTTCTGTCTGTGTGTTCTCTCCACAGAGGGTTTGGTCTTGGGTTGGAAGGGTGAACATCTGAAAATGAGGTGTGAGTCTCTGGCTGAAGGGAGACAGGACATCATTATGGAAGTATTCTGTGCAGAAGATGAGCATGGTCAGAAATGCCCTGCTCACTCAAGAGAGTCTCCACTGAGAGCAGACACATCAGCTTGTGGGCAGCCCTCAGGAATCACCATTCACAGAGTGTGAAGAAAATGCTGTGATTAGAGTAGGAGTTAATTATTTTCCAGTCTTGCAGAGGAGACACCAGGAAGACATAAATGACCTCTCTGATTAAGAAGAGATTAAATAGGAAAATCTTCATCCATAAAAGTTCAGCAATCTGTAGCTTAGGTTTCGTTTTGGACAGTACAATATGGTGTAGGCAGTACTGGGGTTTTTTGCTGTTTGAATTTTTGATGAGGCTGATATATGTCATGCTCATGCTGCATGCAGTACAGAGAATTAGGTAAGTTAATGATACCACTGAGAGATCACAGTGGCTCCCAAAGCAGGAGAGATTCCTCCTCATTGTTGGATTGATTATTTTAAATTATCATCACAGTGTGGAAACAAAAATTCTCTCACCAATCTTAAAACCTGAAATTAAATGAGAATACAGTATTTTCCTAACTGGAATTTTAAATTTTATCTTTTTTCTCTCTATCATAAGGCTCATCATAATCATCAGAAATGATTCAGGCTGTGAGATAAATCAAGAGTCATACGTGACTGAAATAAAACTACTAAGTCTGACAACGTTTTTTCTCTTGTAGAATGTCTGAGACTGAGAGGAGGAGATACTCTTGTTTATATTTGGTTTTGGTTAAATCACTTTGGAAAAAATAGGATATTGGTCCCACTTGTTAATGGTCTTAACCATCTATATAGGCTCCACTTAGACTCCGATGTCCATCAAGGACCTGTCTGCTCCGAGCTGTGCTGCTCTCTGATTTGGCTGCTCTGGCAATGGACTTAAACTCCTGTTCCCAAGGACTAGAGCCTACAGTGCTCTTCTCCGTGTGTGCTGGGGCAGCCTCCGGTGTCTCAGGGCAGGGAATAGATTCTGAGAGCTTACAACCAAACTAACCTCTGCTAGTTCCCTGGGAAAATGGTGAAGGACATGTAGAGCAAACTGCAGTTGTCATGATGAGACTTATGGAGGCGGGTGATATTTCAGAGGCAAACTTGGACAAATGTAACTCAACAGGATCCCCAAGTCAGTGGTCAGAGCACCAAGCCTGACAGAGTTCAAGGAGCGTTTGGACAGTGCTCTCAGATACATGGTCTGACTCTTGAGGATGTCCTATGCAGGGCCAGGAGTTGGACTTGATGGACCTTGAGGGTGCCTTCCAACTCAACTCAACTTATCCTTTGATTGTGTGATTCTGGGATAAATGCCGTGGATATGCCTAGCTGTTCAAAAGCAGCTGAAAAAATGTTTGCTAAACAATGGCAAGTGCTTTATTTGGGGATCCAAATAGGAACAAATCCCCTTTTTTTTCATGAAAGGGAGTATTATAAAGATATACTTTCTTTCCTTCAGTGTGTGTTTAAAAGCTTTAGTCAGCTATATAATTTTTGCCAAAATAAGTAATGGATACAAATTCGCTAACATCTGAGTTCTTTTAGCTTAAGGAATATTATTTCATCTTTCAACACGATTTTTTGGCAAATTGTGTTTTCCACCTATATTCAGTAGCAAAGACTTTCTGCTTTCCAGAGCAGTAACTCACATAAGATAGTCCAAATGAGATCATGAAGTTTTTATCTATGCCTTTTTATTTTCTAGGCACATATGTTCCCTTTCCTAAAACATGTTCCTTCTGAGGAACTTATGCCAACTTATCTTCTGGTCAAAATTAATATAGCAAAAACTAATTCAACACTTTCACTTTCTAAAAAAAAAAAACAAACTTGTTTTTAAGTTGAAGAAAAATATGTATTTTACAATTTAAGAAATGCATGTGGAGACTTCATTTATACAAACTTGGGCTTAAATCAAATATTATTTTAGCTCAGCCCTCTGTTGTGCCTGTTTTTCCATGAGATGCAGTTTTATCAGTGTCCCAGTGTTGGTGAGAGCACTGGGGCAGGAATCTTAGAGGCCATGTCTGGTGTTTGCTGTTTAGGTCACCTTCCTGAGCATGTCCCAGGCTGCCACTGCTGTATGTGGGGATGATGCTGTGGCCAGCTTGTCAGCCCTGTCATGTCCCCTTGCCAGCGTGGCAGGCATGACACATGGCGGGACTTTTGTAGGTGATGTGCTCCTAGAGACTGATGTTGTCAGAGGGAGACCTGGCACAATGAGTGGTTTGTCTGAGTCAATATTGGGATCTCCTAAACCTGAAGGAAAGAGTTGCAACATTTTTAGAGGGACCACTGGAGTCCTGCCCTTCAACCATCCAAGCAGGATGGAGGCAAACCCAGGTTACAGTGCTAGGACCAGCTTTTGTTCTCAAGCTTGTATTAATATCCTTTCCCAGAATGAACCCTTTTGCTTGAACACACAGCACGTGTAGTCTGTTCATGGGCCCTCAGGCTGCATACAGAAACTGCTTTTGTCTACCTGTGAGCCCACCTGGATGCTATCAGGTCAGAATGGATGGTATCTGTTGGGCAGCAAAGCTGGCACTCTTCAATGCTTCCCCATGGAGGAGAGCAATAAGCTGGCCATTCCCTCCTACACGTGCCTGGGGAGTGGGCAGAGGAGCAGTTGGAATATCTGCAATACCCAGGATGGCCCCCCTGCTGCAGAAAGGAATCAAGATGGCTGCTGCCTGCTTGGGAAGGAAAATGGGAATGGGGACCTTCAGGGTGTCTGCAGAGCAGTGTGCCTGGCATGAGGTCAGCACACTCAGCAGCCTGTGGGTGCAGTGGGATTGCCAGCTACCGAACTGACAATTCTCATGTCTTTGCCAATAGCCATCTGGGTGCCTTGCTGCTTGAGTTCACTGGCTCCTAAGCTGTTCCAACAGATGGATTTACCTTTAGCAGATGGATGAGGAAACATCTACAATGTTGTCTGCCTTTCTGGAGGGTTATCTCCCAAGGGAATCCCTTGGCAATGGTGGATCTGGGTAATGAGGAAGTTGCTGGGTGTGGAGGCTAAGAGGGGATCCTGACTGTGATTTTTTTTTTTTTCTTTGCTTTTGCCTTTGTGGGGTGGGCTGTCAAAGCCACAAATGTTCATGTTGTGATGACAGAGACTTCACAAATCGTGTGGTGAGCCCCAGGGAACTGGTGCTAATTTTGTTATGCTGTGAATTCCTCAGGACTGGGACACTGTGCCATCACCTTTTGGTCCTCATTGCCTTTTAAGGCACCACATAGACTGTCCTTTTCAGGTTATCATTTCATAGGGTTGTCCTCAGACTCATTTCATAGGGTTGTCCTTGAAGGCTGACAGACTCAGAGGGGTTCCAGGAGGCCCCACTGGTATGGGAGAAGTCTGTCTAAAAGGGTGTATCCCTGGGACAAGCTGTACCTTATTTCTTTTGGCCAGCAGAAGTAAGTAAGCTTGCTGTGAGCATATGTGCCCAGCTCTGTAGACATCACCTCAGTGTTTAAATTTGCATCTAATCTGGCTTTGGTGAATAAGTGTGACTCCAGCCAAGGACTCCATGCCTTGAGCCCTAGCTCCAGTATACAGAACAAACTGTTTAGCAGTAGTCCTGGTGCAAGGGCTGACACCCGATACTCATTTGCTTCCTGCTCTCCTAGGCAGGTGGTTCCCATAGTGTTGGGAAGTGTGGAACGACAGCCTGGAGTCAGCCTTTGCCACCAACCTCTATGTAAGGCCCCTATGGCAGCTTTAATTTAGCAACGTAAAAAAGTGTTTGCAGCAGCCAGCGTTAGATGTTTTTGTGGTTTAAAACATTTATCTGTTCTCTGGGTGAGTTCTCTAGGTGTGTTTAGGTGTTTTATGCCCTTATTGCCTATGGACTGCAGGTGTTCAACTCACCTGTGTTCAGCCTCTGCATGGGCAGCATATTCCCATCTCCAAGGGCAAATAGGTAGTTTGTGTGAGAAGCAGGCAGCCTCTGAGAGACTGGGGAACGAACTGGGAGGTTTGGGATTCAGAATAGGTGAGAGCTGGCCCCTAACCCTTTGGCTACAGAGCCCTTTTGTTCTTCCCTCACTTGGTTGCACCTGCAGATTATGTTAGGCAGAATGTTCAGATGTGTGCATGTCCTTCCTGGCACGGCCCTGTTGATGGGAAGTGTCATTCCAAGAGGTGTCTTTGTCTCCCTGAAAGGGTGCATGAACATAGGCATCCTGGGGATGGTAGCAAAAGAATGAACAGTCCCTGGTGAGATGCAGCATCTCCCATCTTTTTGGCCAAGAGGTGGGAAGCACAGGAGGCTTGCTGTGATTGACAGGAGATTGCTGTGTCTGAAGATGGTTTTCACAGGATCACAGAATGTTTTGATTTGGAAGGGGTCCCACAGGAATCCTCAAGTCCAGCTCTTAAGTGAATGGCCCATTTGGGGATCAAACCCATAACCTGGGTGATATTAGCACCATGCTCTGACCAGCTAAGCTAAAGCAGCAGCCCAGAACACTTGCCCAATGGAACAGTGATCAAGGGAATAAGGAGAAAGGGGCAGCTAAATAAACTGATGGAGGAAGAGGAGACATTTCACAAGCAAATTGAACTAGGATATTTCTGGGATATTTCTGTTCAGATGAGGTAGAACAAAAAATGGGACCGCTTGCAGCAACCAATGAAGATCTAAAGGATGGAAATAACATGTGAATGATTTGAAACTTTGCAAAAATAATTAAGGTTAGTACTGAAGAGTAGGCCTTCACAAGAATGAAGGAGCTTTGGGTTTTGGAGGTTTCCCAGAAAGACCAGATAAAATACTTCCAGGCACAAGAAAACCATTTATTTGGAAGGAACAGTTGGCTAGATGAGAAGTGCAGTTGTGACACCTCTGGCTTACCAAGATGAACTGATGAAGTGATCAGCATCTTGGCTGCTATGGACAGGAAGCTTTTTTAGCAAAATATGATCAAGTTGGCTCAGGCCAATTTGGAGCTTGTCAGCCAATGTGAACAAAGAATACAAGAGCCAAAGCTACACATTGAAAGAGTAAAAGACGAAAGAAGAAACATGTTCTGTGGACATGGAATTTAGCCAGCTAAAGGACTTGGGTAAGACATGAAACTTCTATATATTTCCTATTCTATTTATAACCTTGTATGCTGCAGAGAGAAGAATTCATATAGTTACAGCTCATAACTCCTTAACAGGTTTTCTTAACTACAGTGCTGGAACGCAGATAAATGTGTAGAAGGATGTTGATTTTTTGAGCAATTAATGTGACTTGTAGAAGGAGCCTGCAGGAGAGCATGGCTCTGCAGAGGTGACCTCAGCTCCCCAAAGAGAGGCAAAATTTTCCAGAACAAAAATGGGTTTTTGAGCTCACCTCTACAGGAGAGGCTGCCTGGGGGGGATCTCCCAGGGGGCTGAGAAAAGTATCAGGATCTCAAGGTGAATCCTGGACCACTGTGATTTTAAAAAGGTCAGCAAGAACGTTTTTGTACTTTCTGAAACAACACCTTCTTTATGCAAGAAATCAACAAATTCAAGGTCTTCATTCCAGGGAGGTAAACTTAAAAGATGTTTTTTATTTCCAACAAACCAGAAATCTCATTCCTTTTGCCACAAGACTGCTCATAAGGTACAAAACAAGCTCTTGTTTTGTCTTTTAAAGGTAATGGCACCACAGAACTGGGATTTTTCCTATTTGATGTTCCAGTCATGGATGGTTTTACTTGGTGTGCCACAGTTACTATGGCAGTCCTTTACCTTCAGCATGAGCATCACAGTTGTCCATGATTCACCTGTCACTGCTGAGGTAAACTAGTGAACTACTGTTCCCACACAGGCATAGTCACCCTTGCATTGATAATTTTTGAAAGTTTTTTTTTTTCTGAAATTATGGAAAAGAGATATAACGACGAGAGACAGCTGTGGTAGTTACGGGACAAAGTCCCCACACCTGGTTTTCAGCCTGAGAGAACTGATGAATGAAGGAGACATCCCACATCCAAATGTCCATTATCAACTAGCTCCCTTCACTTGACTTTTTCTAGCATTGAGCAGCATTGCAAGGATGGGGAGCTGAGCAAGCAGCTGAGCATCTTGGGGACTCCCTTAGTCCACCAGAGTCATGCACCAGAATGATCTAATTAATGTAAAAACATGGGGCTATAGAGGGCAGCTGCTAGGAAGGGTGCAAGGGAAAGGATACTTTGCTGGATAAGGTGTGTTTGTCTGGGGCTTCTGCCTCTTAGAGGAAAAGAGTGTTCTGGATTGAGAAACTGTGGGATTAGGTATGCAAGTGAGCATGGATAATGTGAGGAGATGTTGCTTTATTATGAGTAAGCATGGTGCTTAAACCAATTTCTAAAAAAGAAAAGGAGTGATTAGCCTGAGGTGGAGAGTAGTTGAGTGGCCTAAAAGGTGAGGAATTGGTGGCTTCCTGTTGTGGGACAGAAGGACACTCTCAGTTTTGGTCATGGATTTAAGTATCTCAGGAGTTATTATTGTCCTGTGCTGTAGGAAGTGCTTGGAGAAAAGCTAAAGAGATTAATTACTAAGGCTGTTGCTGGTGAGTAGAGCATTAAGATGTGTTAGGGATGACATGCTGTGAAGCTCTGACCTGTTCATCTCTCCAGTGCTTATAGATGTGGTAGTATCAAAAGGCAAAGAGGTGTGGTCGTCCTGTCCTGCTCAGATTAGTCATATGAAAGAATTGATATTGGCTTTCTCTCTTGTGCTACAAGTGAAATAGCACTTTAGAGTGAAAAAAAAGTGAATGGTCACTGCAATTGTTAATTAGGAAAGTTGGAAGGGACCCCCCCTAAAGTTCCGACCCCCCCTTCCAAGGGCACGGGCACCTTCCACTAGACCAGGTTACCCCGTTCAACCTGGCCATAAACATTTCCAGAAAGGGGGCATCCACAGCTTCTCTGGGAAACCTGTGCCCGTGCCTCACCACCCTCACAGTAAAGAAATTCTTAATATCCCACCTAGACATATTTGCTTTTGGTTTAAAGCCATCTCATGTTGTCCTATCATCACAACTTGTAAAGTGTCCCTCTTATAGGTCCCTTTTAGGACTTAAAGCTTTCTTATAGGTCCCCTTTAGGCACTGGAAGGTATATAGGGTCTCCTTGTAGTCTCTTCTTCAGGCTGAACAGCCCCAGCTCTCTCATCCTGTCTTCATAGGAGTAGTGCTCCAGTCCTCTTATAATTTTGTTGTCCTTCTCTGGACACACTCCAGCAGGTTTGTGACCTTCTTATGTTGGAGGCCCCAAAGATGGGTGCACTATTCCAGATGGGGTTTCACCATAGCACAGAGGGAGAACCTCTCTTGACTTGCTGGCCATTCTGCTTCGGATGCAGCCCAGGCTTTGTGGGCTTCAAGTGCATGTTTCTGGGTCATGTCAAGCTTCTTGTCCACAGACATCCACAAGTCCTTCTCCTCTGGAGTGATCTCAATCCAATCTACACACAGTCTGTATTTTTGTTTGCCCTGACCCAGTTGTAGGACTCTGTACTCGGTGATGTTCATGATGTTTGCACCAGCTCACCTCTTAAGCCTGTCAAAGTTCTCTGCACAGCACCCATTTTCCTCCAGCATGATGACCACACCACACAGCTTGGTGTCATCAGCAGGCTTTCTGGGGATGCACTCAGTCCCACTGCCCATGTCTCCAACATGAGAAGGAGAGACTTCTCTGCCTCTTTGTGTTCTCAGACAAGGCAAGGCAGCCTGATAATGCCTTGTTTACTCAGGATTTGTGAGCTCTTAGACTATGAACTGGATGGTGTTACTTGCTCAGGGGACCTGGGAGTACTTCTGCACTATATACAGTGTCAGTTACAAGTCAAAATGGAAATATGGAGCTGACAAAATCTGACACAGGTTCTTTGATCCTTGTGATGGTGTCCTGGAAGCTTATGTATGGTGTGTAGCAGTCTGGCTTGGACCCTTGCCAAACTTTAGCCCTTGAAGAAAATTTTAGATCAGTGAAAAGTAACTAGTTATTATTATGAAACTGAGTGTGCATACATAATTTTTTTAAATCACCATAGAGAAGAAATTTCCAGGATACTATTGAAACTCCTGTAGTAATAATAATAATAACAACAACAATAATAATAATTACTATTACTATTATTGTAATAATAATTATTATTACTATTACTATTTTCTCCTTTCCTATTTTTTGGCACAGATAATTTGGATTTCCATAGCATCTGGCATGCAGTTTTCAGTGAAAGAAGAAATATAAAGGGCCTTATTTCCCTTAGGAACTCACATATAAATTAAACCTGTACTAGGACACCTGATCTGAGCCAGATGAAATCAAAGCTTTGAGTCCATACACCTTAACTTTGAATGGCTTTAATTCTCATGGAGTGGATCAATTTGAAGGCTTCAGAAGCCAGCTGTGGCTCTTTAGAAGCTGTAAAAAGTGAAGAAAAAGTATGATTTATGATTGCTGAACAAACCACAAACCGATGAGGAGTTTGCTAGCTGTCATCCATTTTTGAAGCTGTTTTCAAAGCACTGGTACATCTACTACAGCTCCTTTTTAAGAGCTGTGCATTTATCCTTACTACTGTCAATACCAATAGTATGTTGTGATCATCATGTTCTTGAGGATGTATTGCTCCTTTAAGTTCTCATTCTTAGTGTTGCATTGCAGACAACTGGCAGCAGGAACATTTCTAGATGCTGCTAGGCAAAAAGTTATGGTTTATCTAGTAGCACTCAGCATTCTTCTTTAAGTAGGGTTCATAATTTCTCAGAACTCTGAGGTTTTGAACTTTGAACTGTAACTCTAGTGAATAAAGTCTGCATAACTCTTTGGAGAAATAAACCTCTACAGATTTATTTTGACTAGGAGCTGTTCCACATTCACCTCTAACCACACCTGGACACCATTTGATCCTGAATAGCAGATGTGCCCATTACATTGTGCCACAGTTATAATCCAGTACTGGTGTGGAGTGACCTGTTGAACTGAGATCCAGATTCATCTCATCAGAGAGACAAAAATCAAATACTTTGGATGAGTTGCTTAGGGCAGGGTTGACCAAGTGAACTATGTTTTTTTGAGCTGAAAAAGCCTGAACACTACTCTGTTGGGCTGCCATAAAGTTTTGCTGCTGCTCTTCCAGGGTGCAGGTAGGAAAGATTCACATGATGTCTTGCAGGTAACTTTGGAAAGCCTTAAGAGGAGTGATACTTGAAACATATGGGCAAAGCATTTTCTGAATATTGTCCCTTTTAAAAGGGCAAGATAGGCAGAGATGTTGTCATAACATGGAACAGTTTATAATGGAGCTGTATTTTAATTTAATATTAGAAGGTAACAGGAATAAAAAGTTATGAGAGGGCTTAAGAAATAAGATGGATAGTTTATTCTGTGCGTATCAAAGCACACTGAAATGTAGTCCTGTTTAGGGATATCTGCAGCAGTCTGACTTCAGCACACACTGAGCATAAAACACACTGGAAAGAAAACCTTGGTTGTGTCAGCCATTTTCTGTATGAAAGTGCATCACTGCACTATGGTTTTGAATTGTTTGTAAGAAATAGTTAGAGTAGAGGTTTGATAACAAAATCTTCCATGTTCTGTCCTGCTCCTTATTTGCAAGAAGCTGAAAGTTCTTTCACTTCAGTAAATTATTTTCATATATGTAAAATTGTAATAAAAATTAATATCTCTACCTTCCACATTGTGCATACGCTTTGATGTACAGAAAATCATGGCAATTCCTTAAGTCTGAACTAACGATATCAATAATCCATAATATTCAATATTTCATCCCTGGATCAAGCCAATACAAATGATTTACTGAAAGCTGTTTGAAGACCTGATGTGCGTTATTTAATCCCATTTTGGTTTTTAGATTTAGCTTAAATCTTGTAATGAAGAATGTAATAGTGTAAAATACTTAATGGCTCTAACTAAATAAGTAACTGAAGGAAGTTCTGGCTCTTTGTATAAATATCCAACTTCTTGAATCTTGCTAATTGCTTGGCCACAAATTCTGAAGCTGAGTTATGCAATATATGAACCATGCTTGTTTGTTTCTTTTTAAATTTCCATCATTTAACTTGACTGAAATGCCATAGGATTCTTTTATTCACACATGTTCTTTAGCAACCCTCAGATAAGTAACCTAAAAGTGCACAAGAACACTTTTGATGCTATATCCCAAGCAGTATGTTGCATTTTACATTGCAGACCCTCAGAGGTATTGTGCTTAGAGCTGTTCACTTTGGGGATATGGGGGAGAGAGGATGTGATGAAGTTGAAAGAAAGAGCATACCTAGCATGAAAGATTGTTTTGGAGATATCCAGCTGGATATACTGAACTGGATACTGGACATGCTTTAATGCTTGTCTGTAACTACTATGCTGCTTCTGCTTCCTAAGGGTCATACTTTGAGATGACAGGAAATGTCTCATGGGGCTTCACTAGCAAGTCAAAATTTATCTTGCATTTTGTCTCTTTAATGTTAGCAGACACTGGCAGAAAGAAGGGGTGGTCATTCTCTGTCACGGTCTTGAAAGACTGGCTCTGACTCTTCAGCCAATGACATTCAGATGGGCTGTCAAACTGCATTCAGATCTAAGGGAGATTTTGTAACTAATGAAGTTAATAAGCATGACATGCAAATTTAATCTGAAACAGCCTTCTCAGCTACTTGTTACTTCTTGATAATACTGAAGTGATTATATTCTATGAAATAGTTGATCTTCTGACAGCATGGCTTTTGTTACATCTTCCTTTGTTAGATTCTGGGATTATTCTTGGCTTTGCAAAAGACAAGGTAATATGTCTTAAGCAGCAAGCATCTGTGAGTGAGCTCTGCTTCCCTGGGGACTGGTTCTCTTCAATCTGTCTGCCTGGCTTTCCCTCCTTTGGAAAAGGGAGGTTTCTGCTTAGTCCTGTTCTATTCCCGGCTGCCCTGTGGCTTCCGGCTAGAGCATGGCTCTGGTATCTGTGAAGAGCTGCTGGTTCTCATCAAAGGATACAGCCTTTGATGCAAATGAGGGGCACTTTATTCTGAGTCTTTGGAATGATAAACTGAAACATGACTAACTTAATAGAAAAGTTAATTCTGATACAGTTCTCTAGGAGACCCCTTCAAACATCTTGTACAAATCTCATCAAAAGCTGGAATTGCAGGTCCAGTTACTTTCCTGGGGCAAAGCAGAATCATAATATTAATTTGCTTAGTCACAGGAGTCAAAACAAAGCACTAAAAATGGGGTATGGTAAGAAGAAAACAAAGTTATTAACCTGACAGTGCCTTGGTTGATCAATTGCTACAAAGGGGAGAAATGAAACTCTGGAGCCAAACAGAAAAATTAAGCAATGTTATGAAACAGATGTGGAAGAACTGATTAAATG
This sequence comes from Cettia cetti, assembly GCA_013401135.1. Taxonomy (NCBI): domain Eukaryota; kingdom Metazoa; phylum Chordata; class Aves; order Passeriformes; family Sylviidae; genus Cettia; species Cettia cetti. The sequence goes on along the minus strand of VZUI01046082.1, from coordinate 25,527 downwards.
CACATATCCTTTGTACTTGAAAATTATTTCTGGAAGCTTCCAGTCCTAGTTGTGGCCCCATGTAACCAATCCAACCCTATCTAAATATAGTGAGCCAGAATCTCATGCTACTGGATCAGTATCTAGAGATCAAAAATGACAAAGGACCTGCTGAGCATTAGGATACTCCTTTCTGCCTGCTCCTTCTATCCAGTGCCTTGTTTAATGATATTTAATCATTGATTAAGATTATTTGAAAGCCTGCTTATACTGGTGATATCTAGCCAACCTGCAAATGTATCTGGGTTTCAGATGTAGCTTGTTAAGTTTTAACATCTGGTTGCCCTGCATGAGGAAACACTAACACTTGTCTGTGGAATGGCATCATCAGTCAAGGATCATGCACTTCTGGTCTGTGGGAGGAAGAGTTCCCTGGAGTGAGCTGATGTTTTCCAACACAGTCCCCACTGCCATTAAGATGCAGAGGCCCAGATCCTGCTATAAACTCCACTGGTTCAGGTGTACTTTCATGACAGACACCAGCAGCCTATGAGACACTCCAGAAGCTGGAGGTTGTCAGTTACAAAATTATTTCAGCTATCGAGGGTCTTCTGTGACATATCTGTCACCCCTAAGCAAGGATAGGGTGGGGTTAAGCTATTCAGTTGTGAGTTATACTGCCTTGCAATAACAGCACTGAGGGGTCATGCCTGAACCAGGTCATAGGCTACTTCCCACTAGAAGGATGACAAATAGGGGACCTTAGTGCCCCTTTTTAATACAAAGTATAGAGAAGGAATTTTATGTAAGATTTTTCTCTGGAGTGACGTATTTGTGGCTGTGCAAAAAAAGCAAGGGGTTTTGCATGGTATCTCAATGTATAAGGGATGGACCACCAAGGCTCCCCCTTGACTTAGGGTTATGGATGCACTTTCCCCGCAGCTGAAATGCTGCAGACCAGCTGGTTGCCCTCTAAGACAAGAAGTTGGGAGGTACTTATGGCTGTATACAATATGGTACATTTAATGTGGAAAAAGGGCAAAATAAAAAGTCCTATGCCACTTGGAATGTGTGGCCTCTTGGGGTGTGAAATCAAGAAGATATTGTGCTTTTGCTTGTTGGTTCTCAAGGCAATGAATATTGGATCAGCTTTGGTTTCCACTTAGGCTGAAGGTGTGGAAGCACTTCATACTAAAGCACTTCATCCAGGGGCAGCTGATTGTCTGCCTGAAGCAGGAGAATTTCCACTGAAGTCCATCCTCTGCTTTGAATCTACAGTAATTGGAATTTTTGCATAAAAATTTGGTTATTTTTCAGAGAAAAGGCTGTATATAAAACTTATTCTTATGCAAACAGCACTACTGAGTACCTAATGGGTTAATTAATAGGAGGTTTAGCTATTTGGGGCTTTTTGTTTGTTTGGATTTTTTTTGTTGATTTGATTTTGGTTTTTTAAGATGTTTAGCTATTCAAGTCAAGCAAAGGGTGAGCCATAATAAATTTAATGGCAAAAAAACCCACCCCAAAACCTAAAACCTTTGGAAAGGACTAAACTTCTGAAATTTTAAAAGATGTGTATTGACTGGCTGAGGAGCAAGCTGGGCATGAGTGGTAGTGTGCTCTTGCATCAGAGAGCGGCATCAGTGTCCTGGGCTGCATTAACAGGAGCATAGCCCAATCCAGGAAGGTGATAATTCCCCCTGCTCAGCACTTGATTGACCAAATCTGGGTACCACATCTAGGTTTGTTTCTCCTTTCAGTTCCCCAACCAATACAGAAAAAAAATGTTAGTAATCTGGAACAAGTCCAAGGGAGAGTGACCAAACTGGTCGTCTGGGGGCACTTGCCCTGTGAGAAGAAGAGGCTGGCAGACAAGAGCCTGTTGAGCCTGCAGGAGAGGGAGTTTCAGAGGAAGCCATCTGCAGACCCACAGTTCCTGTGGGGAGGTTAGCTGAATGGATTCAAGACATCCCATGGGAACAGTAAAGGATTGGAGTGGGTAGACTCCATCATTGGAATTCTGAAAGTCGAGCAGGATCCAACTCTGAGCTATCTGCTCTAAACTCACAGCTGGCTCTGCCTGAGCAGGAGACTGGGCTAGAGACCTCCTGTGGGTCCTTCTGACTTGAGTTACCCCATGGTCATATGATCAGTTTGTGTTTTATGTTTATGGACTCCAAGCCAATGGCATCGGGATATTTTGCCAGATCTTTGCATGATGGATTTAAGTCCTTTAGGTGTAGTATATTTCTTGGGATGATGGCAGTGCTGTCCCAGGTGACAAGTCTGAAGCCCAGCTAGCCAGTTCCTAAGAGGAAATCAGTGCTCCTACAGTTAAACAGCCATGAGAATATTCTTCCTGACTATCCCTCTCTATAAAATCCCATTCAATTGGAGACAAGTAACTACAGTGAGTGGGAGCATATAGTCTTGGCAGAAGGGGTTGGTTTTTTCCCCTTTGATGTGAAAAGCTCTATTTGATCAAAGAAATTCATACATCTTAAATGGTTTAAACGTGCAAGAAAAATCAAATAAGACTTTGACTTAGAGAAGAAAAAGCATCAATTTTCGGAAAGGCAGAAGCAGCTGCTAAATTAGCTGCAATGACAGTAATCATGTTGTTTGTCATGAGTTATAATACAGTCAAGAAAGAAGATAACCTCAATGTAGTGTCAGCTTTATTAATATGGCTTACCTTGGCTTTCATAGCTCTTACTCAGCTACTTCATTGCAAGGTTTCCTGAAAAAAAGGGAAAGGGGCAAGAATTGAGATGACTTGTTTAGGTTGCAGTGTTTACAGTCCCAACAGATACTGGTGCTTCATGGATGAGTCCAACTAGTATTGTACTAGTAAACAGTATTAATATTTAATATGGTATTAATAGTCAACATACTGTTAATATTTAATTATTAGTATTTAATAATATTTAATTTGATATTATGGACTCCATAAGTGCATCCTACACATAGTAACCCCTATTTTAAAAAACAAAACCAAAACCATCATAAAGTGTTGAAGATTCTGACTCTAGGCATATTACCAGTCTGATGAAGATTCTTGGAGACTGCATGAAATCTCTCTGCCCAAATGGCTGTGTAGCAAAATGTTGGGAAACAAGACGTATAAAAGCACCTGATGTTCTGGTGGCAACTCACTTAGCTTCTGAATTAACTTGCCTTCATTAGGAAGTAACATAGGATAGAAAACCTTCAGCAGCTTTTGGGAGTGTGACTTTTTTTTCACGTCTTGTGAGGCTTGTTTTGTCCACAGTTCAATGTCTTTAACCTAAAGTATGAACTTCTGCTCTGTCCATGCTGACTTGACTTTTAGTCTCTGTATTTTTCTTCTTGCTTGTAATTTAAACAAAAGTAGTCTTGGTAGTCTAGCACATCTGCCAGGGCTCAGTCACTTCCTTGCCATTCACACTGTCTTTTAGGCTGTCATCAGGTGTACAATGGATGCCTTCCCAAGTTTTAAAAACTATTTTTTCTCTTGATTATACCAATATCAGTACTGTGGACATACAAAATCTCATTCTCGTTCACTACACATCCTTGCCATAGGTAAGAAAAAATGGCTTGCAGAACAATCCTCTGTGTCTCACATATGAGGTCTCCCTCATGTGGTTTTCTTCTCTGTATACCAAGTTTGTCTTTGTAACTTGTGTTTTGTAACTTGTTTGTAACTTGTTTTTCCTTCATTTGAAGAGGTTTTTTAAAAAGAAAACAAAGTGCATGCACACACACATGCTCCCAAGCTCCAGCCAGTTTAACTACCTGTTTCAAATGCTTTCCTTAAGTTACCTGATGCCATATGTCTCTCTGGGATACATCTGTGAACAAATTCTTGAGTTTTAACAGCCCATTGCTCTTGTTCTAGGCAGGATAGATTCTTCTAATTATTATTCAGTCTCCTACATATTCTCTATCAAATGCTGCTCTAACATTAACTGGTTTGTCTTCAGGAATAGCAATTGCATGTGTAGTGACCTTACGCATTTTGGACAAGTAACAGGATCTGACAACATGTCCTTGTTGACAGTTCCTGATGCTGTCAGTGGGCTGAGGTCACTGTTGGAACCCTCCTGAGTGTTTCCAGTGCCATGCTTACAGGCAGCTTCTGTGGTTACCATTGTCCATGGGAGTGTTCTTTTCACCTGATGCTGTTGTGACTTAGTAATGTCCTCATCACCATGGGAAAGACATATAGCCATTGAATACTATTTTTCCCTCTTCATCTCTCTGGGGACAGGAATCTGATTTTTCTGCTCCACTTTCTGTATCTTTGATTTATTTCAACTATTCTGACTTTCTAACTTCACTTACCTGCAGGAAGCTGTTCTCTTCTGCCATCCTACTCAAAAGCCAAGGGTTAAAAATAAGGCAATATGAGGCATTCAGATCATGTTCCTTCCTCTCTTTCTACTTTCTCAAGGTCTTCATTCAAATGTTCACATGTAGTCCTGGCTCTCTGGCTGGTCAGACACGTAGAAAAGTGTCAGGCAAATAAACAGAGATTAGTGATACGGGAACATTGAAGGAAAGGACCAGTTTGTTCTTTCTCTGGGCTTTCTTTCACCCCTCTCTCTGCTCTTCCTCCTCACTGCCTGCAGACTACCCAGTGCCACTGGGACTGAAATAACAATAAAAAGGATACTGTTTATTTTACACCTTGCTTAGAAAAGTAAAGGAGGAAATGGAGGGAATCTGATCTGCCTGGCTTCAGTCCTGCACTACTTCATTAGCTTTAGCTGTTAGGACTGAAGAGGGGACAGACACCAGACAGCTCCCTCCTCTTAGCTGTGGGAAGCCATCACACAGACACCTTACATCTCCCTGTGTGGATCTGCAGAGATGCCTGCCTTCTGCTCCCCTGGCAACACTTGGATTTGAGACACCTCCCAAGGGTGCCCTGGCTCTTCTGAGGAAGAGATCTAGCTCTCAGTTCACAGTGTAGGAAACTGTGAAATATGGCACATATGGCTCCTGATGGGAGCCAGTCTGTGTGGTGGTGAGGCTGCAGTTTGTTTCTAGTGTGTTGTTCCACTGGTCACAGCACAGGTTTCTCCCTTCAGCTAACACCAAAGAGAATTAAATCTGTCTCCCATCCTAGCTGCCCTGATCACCAGGACACAGTGAAGTGTTGCTCAGGAGCCTGCCTGCCTTGGGCTGGTTTGCAAGTAGTTTCAGTCTAGAGGCAAATATCTCCAAGTAAGACAGCTAATGGATTTAGTCACCTTCACAATTGTGCAGGGACTTTTAGAGAGACCAGACTGTCATTTAGGATGCTGACAAAAGTAACTAAAATCTATCCTGTCGTAATTGTTATTTAGATGTTTTGAATCCTTCCCCATAAGCTTAAATTGGTGGGTATTATTATGTTCAACAGCAATTCACCTAGCATTTAATTTTGTCAGCTATATTTGAGTTTGATGTAGTTGTTAATTTGCTACTGCTTCTTTTAGATTGATGAATTTAATCTACATGCAGTTTCAAGAACTTCACTGCAAAGATGAGGAATTAACCCTGTGCTTAAACAAAGAGGAAATAGTAAATATTAACCAACTGCTTTCAGTCTTGAAGTCCTGATTGAATGTTGTGTATAAGAACAAAGCTGTAGCCAGTATAATTAACCTTAATTGGAAACTTTACCAGCTTCATCATTAGCAGAGGAAGTTAAATACAAATTCTTAAAGCTATTCTTGGCAGTGAAAAATGAGGTCATCCTGCCAGACAGCTACATCAAATGATAAACTACATAACTCTCTCTCCTCCCATCTCCCTGCCACGACTAGACCATTAATGATAACCACCTAATTCTACCAAAAGGGATTTAGTTTTCAGCAAACAATCCTGGTCAAGGCCAAAAACCTAAAAAAAAAAAAAAAAAAAAAGAAGTAAATCTAATTTATCTCATTTTCTTTCTGTCTGTCCCACAAACCTCTAACTCCAGGCAGAAAAAGTTTGCCTGAATAGAAGGTAAGTGAGAACACAGGCTTTCTTCCTACCACAATAAATATTGAACACTTTGATGCTTCTTCTAGTCTATCACAATTGTTTTTCCTATCCGTTCTTTTGTGGCAAGGGAGAACTACAAATACTTAGAACTGAAGCCTGTTACCATAACTCTGCAGGTAACAGTATATCAGTAACAATGTATAAATCCTTTAAATTTTCAAATGGTTTTACATTACAGAATTACTTGGCTTGATGTTATCCATCTCCATGGTCTTCCATCTCCCTGCTCAGCACAGCTGAGAATCTGGCCCTGTTATTCTGCTTCTGTTTCCATGCTGATGTGAGTATAAAAAGGAGCTCTGCAGTATTTTTTTTTACTTTCTGTTTACAGTTGGATTTACCTGCATTTGTATAGTGTCAGAGCTGCCAGTGTTCTTTGCTCTTGTGATGCGTTCAAAGCACTCACATCACCCTGGATATTTCAGTGGCAGCTGCTGACTCTTGCCCTGTCTTATTGGTTGTTATCAGGTGTCGAGTTCCTTCAGTAAATGTAATAAAAGCTGTCAGTCAGTCCCTCAGCTTGCTAGGGTTGCTTTAGAGTGGCCCAGGGGGTGTAAACTATTTGCTTCCAAAACAGTCTTCTGCTTGGTCCTTGACTGGTGTGCACCAGGGACAGAGACAGCCTGAGAGAAGGATTTAAGAGAAGCTGAGCCTTTTCTGGGTCTGAGCTTGCTCCTGGTAGCAAGTTGTTGCTGATGAGACCATACATGTAAGAATCCATATATGCTTCTGTCCCCATTATGGTCCTAAAACTGATATTTTTCAGTCTCACAAATAATTATTTCAGACCGTGGTGTGGATCATTGTACAGCCCTAAGGTTTCTCTCAGCAACAGGTATTCAGGTACATATTTGGTCATAAACTTCTCTGCTGAGATCTTAACTGAGGCTTACTAATTTTCTTCTGACAAAGAATTCTCTGAAATGTAAAGAATTATCTGAAATTAGAAGCCAGAAATACTTCCAACAATAGTGTCTCCCTATTGTTAGAAAATCTGAATGTCTGAGCTGGTTTTTCATGATTAAAAGCATTTATATGAATTCTACTAGTCACAGCTACTGGTTGAATTGATAAGACAAATGTTTGTTCAGCAATTTGTTAAGATACAACCTTTGCATAGCATGGGATTTTTAATTTTGTTAGATTTCTAATAACTTATCTGTGCCCAGTAGGAGCTTTTGCCTGAGTTGTTGTAGGAGCCTGTGACAATCTGCAGAAACAAAATATTAAGGCATTGTTTCCAATACAGTTGTAAATTGTGGTAATATTTCTGGATTAACAAGTAGCATATGTGGTGGCAATCTTCCTTTTTATTGATGTGAACAATAGGCTTAGTTCTAAGTAATTTGAAGCAAATTAATTGATTATTAACACGAACCTCTTCAAGTGAAGGCTGTGCAACAAAAACGAGCTCAGAATCTGTACTCATTTCAAACTGCCACCAGATGACAGTGTTCCATCAGATTTTAAATCTATGACTTCAGACTTATTTGCCACTGAGAGACTGTTCTGCTGCATTGTATTCCTCCCTATGCTGTCAATCATTTTGTAATAGACATCTTAGTTAAAATTCCATTAAAATTTCTGCTAAAGTCCCCTTCGATCGCATCTTGGTTTATTTTAAATGAATTATCAACCTAACAATATTTTAAGAGTATGCTTGAACAAAACTGATTGCCCTCAAGCTCTGCAGATCTGGAAAAAAAAAAACCCTTTTCTGCCCTTTTAAAACTCAGGTCCTAAAGGTTAGGACTCCATGGTAATCTGAATGTGTCCAGTGTAAAATGTTTCTCAAGTTTAGAATCTAAATGCTCCATTTCTAAACCTGAGATGTATAACCTAGATTATTTCATTAAATATGCAGGGTTTTGTGTTGCTGTTTTATCCAGAGACTCAATATAATCAATATAAGTAGTAACTCTTCAAATACTTATAGGTCTACCAATGCTATTGGTATCAGTCTTGAGAGCAGGCTGTCTTGAAGATGATTGCCACAGGAAGAAAGAATGGTGCCTCTGGATGCTGTTTGAAGTTATTGGAAAATCTAGCAGGAGAGACCCAGATAAGTTGGAGATACAAGTGCTGATCTTGCCCTATAGAAAGAGAGATTTCAGCTTCCTGGATAGTTTAGCAAGAATATTTATACACACACCCACTAGTGTTACTTGAAATCATCAACTTACAAACAGGATATTTGCACCAAGTTGGGAAGGAGTGTAGGTGCTGTTGGTTTTGTCTTCGTGCAGGAGCATGTGTTAGTCTGAAATTATGGTCTGTCATTCAAGGGCTTGTGGTCACTAAAGTATCAAAGGTGGTACATGAAAGCATTGCCATGAAGTGAATGCTTCAGTCATAATCAACCATTACAGAGATGCAGATTTGAGAGCACTCTAAAAATATTTGCATAAATTACATTTGTAATCTTATTTATAGGAATGAAAACATGACTGCAAAATAACTCATTAGTTTAAACTATGCAATGGTCTTTTCTGACAAATGTTAAACAATAATATATGTCAATCAATGTGATTAAATCAGTCAACTATTTGATTGATCATGTTCTCCCAAATCCAAAATATCGATTCCCTTAAAAAACATATCAATGTCTTAGATGACCTCTAGAATCTTCTTTCATCTTTATTTTATTTGCCACTATGACACTATTCATAGTGTCATAGGGAAAGAAGTAGGAAGTAGTGTCATAGCAAAGAAGTAGGAAGTAAAGTAGGAAGTAAAACACTAACAAGAATTAGTGGAAAGCCAAGATGCTAGAAATTAAACATAAACTTACAAATAGTTGTAGTAAGATGAATGAAACATCATTGCTGTTATTTTTCCTCTCAGTAGATGCTCTTTTTTTTCTGAGCACCAGTCTAAAATAACACACTGAAAACCTTCAGTAAGCCCATTATGAAACGGGTAAAGATCCTGAATCATAAATTGTAGTGCAATCTTTAGCACTGTTAAGTGCACTTACCTTTCCATTCTAAATGGCTAGATTACTGGCTTTAATTTTTTTATACCTCCTTCCTACTAGATTATCAGCTGAAGTCAACTGTAATTTACTGAGACAGGCTTGATATGCCTGGGTCGCTATAGAATGACATACTCAATTCCCCATGTCTCTTCCTTCCTTCTTAGAGACCTAATTTACAGAAGGTTCCTGTTTCAGCTGAAAAGGCAGTAGATATTTTTGAATGTTTTCCAGAGATTTGCCTAGCTTAAGGTCAATCATAACAGAGTCTAAAAAGACTAACATAAAGGCTGTGTATAAAGCATACTTTTATTAACAGAGCCCTCCACCCCTTAGAGTACAAACCATGTAATGATGCCTGCAATATCAATTCACAGTGTCAAGGAAAAATGGTTGGAATAGAACTTAGGCATACATTTATTTATAATCCTATCTCTAACAACCACCCAAACTAAAAATAATATAGTCCAGTAAATGACTCATGAGCAGTAGAGGCAATGGATGACTTTTCCAGTGAAAGTAAGCTGTCCAGTGAAGGCATTTCTACTTTTCTCCAAGCATTTTCCTTCTTTATTTTACCTACAGCAAATTCTCAATGACAAACTTACTTACAGATGGCTGAAACTCTCCAGGGCTAAACCAGCCTGAAACACTAAAGACAAGCTCTCTGAGAATAGATGGCTAAAATACAACAGTAGGTCTACGAGGAACACTTTGTCTCAGCTGACCAGAGCTGTCTAGCTACAGCTCAGCTTTCTGTGCACATGGTAACAATGGACATGGTCTCTTGTTACCCATTTCCTTGGCTTTAGACCACTGCCAGAAAAAGACTTAGCAGGCATATCAGCAGCCATCTGCAACCTTCTCTTCCAGAATTTTTTCCTCATAGGCTTTCATATGCCATAAGAAGCTGTCCCTATGCAATAGTTACAATTGTTCGACTGTTTTAGTTCCCTACACCTGTCCTGGCTGCTGCTTGTGGGTACTACATTTTTCTCTAACCTAATCATGCAGTCTTTTTACCCTCTTTAACCCTTTTCTGCCCTCAAAAAATCTGACATTAGGTTAGTTCTCATTGTTACAAAGAGCTTTAATTTGGTACAAGGAAAGACTGCTCTCTGCATCTGTCTTCAGAAACTTCACTAACAAAAGCTGAGTAACAGTTTTGGACCTAAACCATTGAATTTTGAATGATAAAAGTGAAAAAAAAAATCCTTATTCTTGTGTGAGAAAGGCAAAGGAAACACAGATTTCTATTGTCATAACAAATCACCTGGCCTCTTGCCTTTCTCTGCTTTGAGCCACCCCAGCATTTGCTGAGATGGAAAGGGTGGGCAGCTTTCGCTGACTCTCCCAGAGACTTACCAGCTTGATGAGAGTTGACCTCTGGCACCAGGTGAGCTTACAGTTAAAGGGCTGCAATATTTTATATTGGAATTGCCAAAATGAACTCTCCAGGCAGACAAAAGACAGTCAATAGCACTAATGCATGTCTAAGTGTGAATAAATAAAACATCTTCCTTGCTTTCCTGTCTGCTTTTCTTCATGGTCAGTGTTTATACCATCCCTTAGATGATGGATCTTAAATATCCTTTGTCATGCTTGAAATAATTTGGGTAGGTGTGTTTTCTTCTAGGCATAAAAAACTTTTGAGTTTCCTGTTTATATAAAGGCCTCACCGTTTAGAAATCAGGATTGAAATTAAACCTTTATAGGATGACCAGTGTCTGCTATCCTGCTGCTGCATGAAGTCAGGCCCCTGGAACAGAGCCAGCCAATATTTTTGGCAGCGTTCCTGAAACAGCAAGAGGACTTGCTGACCCTGACATCTGGTGCACCTTATGAAATCCAAGCAATTAATCGTGATCCGAGGTAGAATCTCTCTAGACTGGCTAAGAAGGTCTGTTTAGCAGAAACCTTGTGGTATTCATTAAGACCCTTCCAGATAATTTCCAACAGGTAATTCTCCTAGTCTTGAACTGCGTTAGGTAATATGTTATCCAGAGCCTGTTCTAACATTCATATCTGGTTTTTTGGAAGGTAAAACCAGTGATTATTTACCAGGGAATATGACTGACTGAAAACAAGTCTGAGAATAGAAAACTATCTTTGTGCTACTGTCTAAGATGCCTTCAAGGTAGAAGTGTTGTGCAACAATGTGGGTCTTAGTAGCACTTTTCTGCTGGAAAATGTGTCTTGCCCTTTACTGTGAGTCACACTGGGTGTATGGTCACTGTAACAGCCACCAGTTTCCTGGGAATGGGCCATAGACATCTTTTCAGCATAACTATTTCTTAAACTTTGGTGGTAGCAGGTTTTGCTCTTGCTACAGATGAACAAAAGGAGCAAATGCAAATTTTATGTCCATGAGTGTGAATCTGCTTCCCTACTCTAATGGAGAAGGGGAACAAGCTGCTCAGGTAGATGCATAATGCTCTGGCAAACCACTTATTTTGAATGGACATGGCATGTACATGCATTTCTTAGAAATAAACAGGAACCCACAGGAGAAATTTAGCCCCAGTGCAAGGAGATAACAAGGTGAGGTTAAAGGAGTTTATCTTATTTACACTAAAATTGGGTATATTGTCCCAGACCCACTGCAAATGGTGTCATGTTGCAAGATATTGTCAAAAATTATAAATTTATAATATTATTTAAATTACCTTACATTGGCACTGAGGTCAATTTGTTGGTTTTTTTTGGCCAGTGTTTATCAGAATTTCTTAAAAGAGAAAGTGGTTGAGTTTATACCTGTCCTCATAAGACTTTTGACTCCCAGCTCCCAGATGGCATTTACACCATTCAGAGTGGTGTAAATATGAACTTTTAAATAATATCTGGCTCCTTAAAAGTAGGATCAGAACTAAGTGGAATTGATTATTGCACAGTTTGTGCTTCAAATAATTATCAATACCCCAAAATTAAGCAAAACTTGCTCTGGGCAGGTTTGGAGACCTTGCAGTGCAGGTGCTTTCTTAACACAATTACTATTCCGGGAATCATGAAATCTCAGTGTGTGCAAAACCAACTCATCATGCAAAGAAAATTCCCAGTTTGTAATAAAGCATGGATTTTCCAGCATCTGAGGTTAAATTGTTCTCAGAAGAATACTAAAGAAAAAAAGTTCTTGGAAAAAGTGTTTAAATTTCCTGTCCATTTCAAATAGGTGTCGTTTCACAGACCAAAGTTAATGGAAGGCATATTTCTTGGCACTGTGCTTTTAGCAGTAAGGTGGGCTTTAAACTTGCTTTCTCTTGCAGAGAGTGAGCTGATACTTCAGGGAAGGGCCACGCATGAAACCTGAACACATTTATATCCCATTCAGCCAAATGAGCTAAGGGTACCCAATACTTGAAAGAATATTGCCCTGTACCCTGGGATACATAGTTCAGTACAAAACAGTGTCCTTTTTCATCCATGTTCTCTTTGTATGGATAAAAATACTTGATGTTTCTCTCCTATTACCACTTCCAGTCTGTGCTCTTCATTTGTTAATCCATTTACATATTGGATATAATACTAGTACAGACATAGAAGACCACAGCAATAGCCAATACAGTTTTGAAAATGGGGAGAAGGTAGTTTCCATTTTCCTGTTTGCGTGTAAGGTACTTCAGTCACAGCTTGGGGTATAAATTAATTTCTTGTAGATAAGAACAGGGACAACCATACTGACTTGAGAAGGACCCATGAAGATGTTCAAACCCAAGTAACAACTGTGATTCTCACTGAAAGAAAGTTGAACTGGAGAAGCTGCAGGTTTGGCAGTAACACTTTTTTTATTTTGAAGAAAAGTATTGCAGCTCTGATATTGGAAATGTCACTTTAACACCAAGGACTTCAGTTGAGGCACTCCTGCCTTGTGCTGTTACAAGCAGAATTGAGCTTTATATGAAAAAAACCCCAGGATGTTCCCTTCAGTATAACTGCAGGACTCATTACATGTTCTGTATATAAGTGGTGTTGCAGACGTTCATGCAATGTAGGCAATACATCTTTGTCAAGGTGACAGGTCTCTTTTGGAAGGGATATTTCTTCTCTTTCCCACTATGAAGTACTGTATGTTCTGTATTTAATGTACACAACACTGTATGAATTCTTAAGCTCTTTATTCCCTATGCACCATCTGTACGTTTTGTTGGAGGATGGGATGCTGATGAAAACTCTCCTGTGCTTTGCATCTGCCAAAATGGTACCTTTAAATCATCACCTCTCTAGAAAGAAGGTGATTCTTAGTGCTCTGTCCTGTTGCAAGCCTCACATCAGCATTCCTCCTTTGAAAAATCTTTCTAATACTGTAGTTGGTCTGTCAGGCATTCCACAGTTGCGCACAGGTGGAAGGTTCTTCCATATGATAAAAGAATTATTATCCAAAAGGAACATTTTTTTAGGGGAAAAAGAATCTTAATATTCATTTATTATGTATTTGTGTGTAGAGACAATCAAAAATCAAACAATGTTGATTATGTGAAAAGCTAGCAGCCAGCATCAGGAATGGGAGAAATTAGGGAGATTATTTGAAAGACTTTATTTCTACATCTACATTTGGCATTAACAATTCTGTTGACTACAGGGGGACTGCTTACGAGACTCAGAATCTATTTTAATTCTGCCTAAAACCACTTAGTTTTAACTAATTACTGCTGAGTAATAGAGAAGCAGATTGCATCTCTGTTTTGTTTTGTAAAGGAAGCTCAAAGTGAAGCTGGTAGAAAAGGTCAGGGAGAGAGGAATGGCAACTAGAAAGGCAGAGGTATCTGCCTGCCAAGGTCATTGAGGAGTTTAAGACAGAGGCACAGTGAGACCCAAGTATACGTAAAGCTGGGCTGTAGTTTTGCTCAGGGAATTCAAAGTCACTGTTTATCTTACTACTTGGCAGTCGTGCTTAATGAGGGCCATCTTTCTGGGAATGTTCAGTCTCACAGTCACTTTTGCCTTTCAGTCTTTCTTTATCCACAGTGGGTTTTGGGTTTTTTTTTCTCTTGTTAACTTTTCCTGTTGTTTCTGTTGAAGAAATGTCTTCCATTTAATTTTTTTAATATATAGAATTTAAGGCATTTTACAGAGCAGGTCGATACAGAGGCAGAATATCAAGCAGCTGCTAGTGCTGTGTGTGACCAGAGACAGGAAATGCACAGGAAGAACACAGGTGGCTCACCCTCCTGGCATGTTACAAGCAGATGAGTGATGTTCAGGGAAGAAAAGTGCTCATGCATGAAGAAGCTAGAATAAAATACATCTACATTACCATTTCAGCCTCAGAGTATGCAAACTTCATCCCTTTGGGGAGAAGGAGTGGAAAAGTGTGCATGAGGGGAGCACTTCTTGTTCTGTTGCCACTGGTTGCTCTCTGTCCAAGGAGCTGGACTGCTTGACCTTCTCTGAGGTGGTCCCTGATGAACTGGGGCTTGTGTGGATGTCATATCCTTGGGACCAGCCATTTTGCTTTACAGGCCTGTTTCTGTAGTGCAGCTTTACTTGCTCATGTATACAAAGCCCCAGTGAAGTCACTGAGTTCAAACCATGAGAAATGTGTGGAGAACAGAATGTTAAATCTTAAACATGAAGAACTTCTTTGTGATCATTTTCACATTCCCCATGCAACTTCTGGTGATACAATGAATTAATCCAAGAACTTCTAGAGGGCTGCATTTCAATAGTTCATTTTTTAAAATGTCTGGGTAATTACTGAGCTTTAGGAACCCAAGGAATAATTACTATAGTATTTTAAGGTGATTGGTTACTGCCTTAAGATGTGCTTCCAGGAGAACAGAAAATCCACTCAGCTTCTTTGTAACAATTGCACATTATTTGAAAGACTTAGAACTCACATGCAACCAGTTCTGCGAAAGATTTATGTCTTTTTTAAGCGTCCAACAACAGCTAAGGAAAAGTTCTCCAGACCAATAGCACAGCTTTTTAAGTGAAGTGCTTGCAGGGACTAGCTGCAGCATCTCTTAAAGATGGGGGGAGAAGCCCACAAGCGATGTTAGAGCTTGCATCTGGAAAGAAAGCATTCATAAGGCCTGCAGAATGAGCTCTAATATCTTCTGGATTTGATGCTTTGCCTCATGGGTCTTCGGTACACATTGTAGCAAATGTGTTCTTCGGGGGAGGACATGGGGGCTGGCTAGGGTTTTCCTATACGATTTGCTTTTTTGAAGGCTTTGTCCTGCCAAAAATTCCCAGGAGGAAGTACATTCATTCTAAACTTTCCGTTAAGAAGAAAAACTCCACAGTTACTTACCACTAGATGTCAGAAAAACTACATGGTTCAGCTGGAGTAGAAGATCTAAATGAGCGGTTTTGTTGGCTGTTTAAGCACTTGCATAACACTTTGGAAGGGTCCCAAGGAAAACAATTAGACATTTGAATTTATTTTTGTTTGCATGAAATAGTAAATATGCTGTTAGGTCAGACTCTCCTCTCATTTCCCCCAGAGAAAACTGGAAATAAACTTTTTGTCAAGAGTTATGCCACCCTGGAAAATAGAACTGCTTTTAGTCTCATCAGCGAAACCATCTCATCTAGAGTGCAGTGGTTTTCTACTCTCTGCATAAAGTTGGTCTCTGAGTTTTGGCAACTCTAGCAGAAATGTGGTGGAAGGTGAGTGGGTTGTTCCTGATTCAACAAAAATAAAAGCTGTTGTGGTTGGGATGCTTGTGCATGTGGAGTAAACATTAAATGTGATGTTTCTCTATATAGGAATTTACTTAATTCTTAGTTCCCTAGGATAAAATTGTTGCAAATTGAAAGTATTTATTTTGAAGAATAATGCCTGAAGCCTCCTACAGAACTTGATGATGAAGCATATGCAGATTCACCTTAAACTGACTCCACAACACAGTTCAGCCTTAAGAGGACAGTTTGCCTTTTATGGCTACTGTTCTGCTGCTTTACTGATGCAGCTGCAAAGTTTGGTTTGTACATCTGGCTGCAATTCAATACATAAACGAGTGGTCAAAATTGAATTTGTGAGTTGTCTATAATGTCAATAGACAGGTCATTGTTTTGCACATAAATACATATGTATCTAAAAGGCTAAAATCCACTTTGGAAACAGCATGGAAGTTCACACTCAGTGTATTGATTTTATATTCTAATGTGTGCATTTCTCTCTGGGAGAAAAAGCATGTTCCAAATGAAAAAACAATATGGCTTGTCAAACATGAAGATTTGTGAAGCAGTTCCTTAATTCTAAGCTCTTGATGTTTACTAGACATACAGAGTGTTCAGTATTTAAGGATCAGACTGTAACCTTTGAAGGAACATTGCCAGGAAAACTAGAAGGTTATTAGGCCAAAAAGAAAGAGACTGAGCCATCCAATTTACTCAGTGTTGATCTTCTATCTAAATGAAAAAATAGAATCACCAGTGCCAAGGAGAAGTGTGAAAGCAGAGGATGCTGTCTTGCACCTTCCCCGCTGCAGCTGCCAACCAGCAGGAGAGATGTGCCTCTCAGACACCTTTCCAGGGGCCCTTCTTTTCCCCAGGAGCCTGAAAACAGCAATTGACTGGCTGTGGTTTAGCGTAGGAGAACAAATAGCACCACCAAAATACAACCTAGAGGATTCTCACTGGGTCTGAATTTCATGTGGCCACACACAAAATATGAACTGCATTGAAACCTACTTGGAGTAAATTCCCCAGGAGATTTCTCCTTGGACTTTCTTTTAATCAGTGCAGAGCTGAGGTCAAGGCTCAGCCAACCTTAGGACATTCTGACATTTATTCCTCCCTGAAAACTCTGTGTATGAGGCACTATGTGGTATTTACACTCAGCTATTGTCTCATACACTGACATTTGTAGTTGCATTTTAGGGCAGCAGAATTGTATTCAAGCTTCTGCCCCTCACTTTGAGGTTTTTTTTTTTTTCCTCTTGGGCTCTTCTACCCTCTGTCTCTTGCACAGAAAGAGCAGGGAAACGTTTTCCTATTCCACATATATTTGCAGTGCACAGCTTTTGTGTTGCTAGAAGCAGCATCCAGATAATCACCTCATCTACTGCATAGCAGGGAAAGACATGATCAACTTGGGCATCACACCCGAGTGAGACTGGAGTCACCTGTTGTGCATGCCACTGTTGGCTGAAGAAAAGGAATTGGTTGAGGTGTGGATGGCTACATTGCTAAGCCTAGGGCTGTTACAGAAAGCTCTCAGGTTATAAGCAAATTTTGGATGCAGTGAGTTTTCAGTCCTGAATATATAGAGTGATTAGTAATTGCATGTGATAATATTTTAGTACAGAAACTGCAGTCTTCTGACTCTTGTGATCTCCAGACAGGCTCAGTCTTTTCTGGCTGATGTTGCTGTATGAAAAAAAAACAAACTTCACTGATGATTTGCAGTGACTGCTTGGATCATAAATTTCTTTTTTGTTATGTCTTGCCTACATTATTATTTTCTTAATATAATTTTAATAAAATTGTCATTGTGACTCCTCTGATGTAGCATTTGCTAGAAGGCTTTTTCCTGCTGTTGTATAGACTTTTTTAAAGGAGAAACCTGCACTAGCTTTGCAACAGTATGTTTAGAAATGCAGTTTTACACAGAGGCATTTGGGGATGGAATGTACAATCAAATTTTAACATCTAAGCATCTAATTGGAGCCCTCAGAAGTGCATCTCACTTACCATTTGCATATTCAGGCCTCCTACATTTTGACTTTTGCCCAAAACCTGCAGCATGGAAGCCTTTCTTTGAGAACCACAAATGTGTTTTATGGTGAATACACAGGGAGATGTTCTATATGGTTTAAATGAGAAAGCTTCAAAACCTGTGTAGCTGTATCTTCTGTGACAGAGGAGAATTTCTTCTATTCCTAAGAGCTCTGATTTTCATCTGAAGATTTTTCATATTCCATGATGCTGAGGGAAACAAAGATTTTCTTCTTTTGTGCCACTATACCCATTAAATCCTAACCAGCAGCAGTATTCTGGGTAGGAAATAAACTGTTGCATTTGGAGTTCTTTTGCGCTAAAACAGATGTTTCTTCTTGGGAGTTTTTAATTTGTAAGGACAGTGTTCTGAACCTATTATTAGTATCTAGATCCAGCTGGCAGATGGTTATGTGAGGTCTCATTTTGAAAACTGTCTTGTAGAAGTTAAGTGTCACATTTCTGAAGTATGAGTGCACACACAGTTGTACACAGACACACATGCACATGCATACTTTTTATTTGTGCATAAAAACTGCTGTTTCTTCTAGTTAGCTCTTAATTGTGCAAAAGTGACCTGACTAAAGTAGAAATGAACTGTTCCCTTGTATTAATATCCATAGGAAAAAAAGAGGAAATTTAGAGGAAGCTTTTGGGTGATACTTTTATTCATTAAGAAGGTCTGTTGAGGATATCCAGGAGGAACATACTCCAGCTCTTGAGTTGCAATTGGTTTCTTGTCATGAATTTTTGTCTAAGGGAATAATGGATGAAGAAAAGTGTAGTTTGAATCCTTAGGTCACCCAAATAGAAATTGAATGCATTGAGTAAGCACTTCTTGTTAAAAGATGTCAGTAAAAAGGTGATCTCTTTCAAGACAAGAGGAACACTTAACACATCATGCATCTTCTTCCAAAC
This sequence comes from Cettia cetti, assembly GCA_013401135.1. Taxonomy (NCBI): domain Eukaryota; kingdom Metazoa; phylum Chordata; class Aves; order Passeriformes; family Sylviidae; genus Cettia; species Cettia cetti. The sequence goes on along the minus strand of VZUI01046082.1, from coordinate 6,977 downwards.
CAACTCGAAGAAGCCAAACTCATGTAGAGAGAAGATAATCACAACAATCTATAATGATTTTCAGAAAGAGGTTTTGGGAATAACAATCATGCCTAAATCTAAAGCCAGAGACGCTTGTTTGTCTCCTCCATCATGTATTCTAAGAGTCTGAGGTTTGGTAGTTGCAAGTCTACTCCTGAACTCTTTTTTGGGAGCTGGCTTCTAGTGGATTCTCCCCTAAAATTTTCCTCTGAGGGAATAAATAAATTCTTAGCTATACTCCTAATAAATGCCATACAACATGATGTGCTGCCCAGAGACCATGCACATGTCTTATTTAGCACTAAACTTACTTTCTTTTATATTTCTGATGTTGTAGATGCACAATAGCCAATGACTGAATACAGATTCCTTAGTACTGTTAGTCTTGTAAATTAATTATGAAAAATGGAAAACTAGTGCCAAATGGTGAGATCCATGCCCCAACTTCCTCTGAAGATGCTAATTAAAGGGATAACAGAATTATAAAAGCATGCAAAATCAGTTCAGGAAAATAATGCTGCCAGTAGCTGTTCCTGTGCTAGAATTGTAGACAGTCCCTGGAGATCATAGAAAAAAAAATCTGCTATGATTGCAAAAAGAAGAGTAATTTAATAAACACAAGTGAATGCCACTTTCTTTCTATAGCTTATTTTGTACCCAAGTCAAAATTCCAAATTTCATCTTTATGTCTCTGTGTATGGAAGAGCATCTCACTTAAATCTATTTTGGCAGATACATAAAATTTATTCACAAGCTTTGTTCAGCATATAAAATTTAATTAGATTTTTAAATATTTGCACTTGTTATAAATTCCATTATGCAGAACATTTACTGAACTGTGTAGCTATAGGATTTAATTATGTCAGCTATTATTAAATTGTGGAATGGGAAAGGAATACATGAAGATTTCTTGTATGTTTCAAGGAGGCCAGTCATGACAAAGTTGCAAATTTTACCCCTGAAATGTCTTTGCATTATGTTGGCATGTAATGGAGTCAATAATTCCTGACAATATTCAAAATATTATTTCCTCAGACCTTACAATTCTATAGCTACAGGATTTTTTGTGAATGAAGGAAACCTAAGAGAAGTGAAGACATCTAATGCACTCATGCATCCTGCACAGGCTAAAAGGACTTGATGTAAGTATCCCAGCTGTAACCTGAATCCCTATCTAGACAGCACATCATTCACTTCTTTGATGAGGAAAAAAGAAAAAAACCACTGTGGCTGAAAATGAAGGAGAGAAGACACACAGGTAGTCTGGGAAATAAGAACAAATCAAAAAAGTGACCATGTCTATCAGATTCCCTGAAGTGTCTGCCCTGCACATTTTCTTGGATACCTCTGTGTGATTGTGACTTCATGGGTGCTCTCAGATGCTGTGGCTGGAAACAGCTCTCTTAGTCAACTCTTCTAATCTGCCAGGAGAATGAATGAAAAGATTCCCTCCAGCAGAGGTGGATAAGGTTTGCTGCCTTCCTGTCATACTTTTATCGATGCTGTGCATGGCTTTTTGTCAGCCTTGACATATGGTTCTCCTTGCAGCTGCCTCCATTGGTTGTCAGTGCATTCAGGCTTAGTTCATGTGGCTGTTCCACCCGTTGAGACTAGGAGTGGAACTACCTGTCTGAGCAGAAGTGTAAATGCAACTCCTCCAGCAGGTTCAGAGGACATCCCTTGCTAACAGGCTAGAACACCTAATCAACACTTGCTGGTGTGTTCAATAACATTCATTTGCTACTACCAGCATGAAAAAATAGGTGCAGAAGACCTACTTAAAAAAGGAAGGGAAAAAAAGGGAAAAACGAAAGGTATGTGTAAAGAATGTACCCGAATCCAGGAAAGAAAGTCACTCCAGTGGAGAGGCTGGTACAAAGGAAGGTGGTTATGGGTTGGAATTCAGCAAATTGCTAACAAGTAAAATGATAATTATCTGGAATGCAATGCAAAACACTATAATAAAGAACAAATTATTATAAATCATTTTCTTCTTATCTTCATTGCCAGGATAAGTAAACATGAACCAATATGCCAACTTCTTCCTACCATGTGTTTTCACAAGTGCTTTTCTGTTTGGTATGGAAGAGAGCCTTTTCCATAGTGTGATCTGATTTTTATACTAATTCATGTGACTTTAACCTAAGATCTGATTACTTCTTGGAAAAGGAAAATTAATTTACTGAACTGTGTCCTTTGTGGAAGCAGAGAAGACACTGTTCTTGGGTTCTTCAGTTGCTCCTGTAAAGGGTTTTGCAGATCCTTTGAGGTCTGCACCTTCCTTTTGCCACCCCTTGGAACTGTCCTGATCTTTATTCATCCTTTTAAGTGGTGGAAGTGGTCTTTTGGCTTACATGAAAGATTGATCTATGTAGATCAAATGTTTCTGCTAGGCCTGTTTAGCTCATTGTAATAATAAACCACAAACGGGGTCCAAGAAAAAGTGCCTTGCATTTCAATTTGTTTTCTTTTATCATAACTTAAGAGATCAGAATGTAAGATGAAACACAAATCTGCTTTTGTTGGCCTGTATCCTGGGTGTATTATGACAAGTGAATTATTGCAGGCTTTGTGGGAATACATTATGAGGTGTATTATGGCCCTGAGAGTCTGTAGAGGTCTGGGGGAAGACAGAAGCGTAGCTATTTGTTCTATGAGTCGTGTCGGGACGCGCCGCTTGTGGTGTACAGTGTCTTCTGAGGGGAAGTGCAAGGACCCCAGTGACACACGAGCTCCTTCCTGGCCTCGTGCTGCTGGCTTGAAATACTGGATTGCTGGAAAAGAAAGCTGTTGGACAAGTCAGTGTCACCAGCATCTGCTTCTCTGCAGTGGGTGACAGTGGCCTCCCAAACAGTGCCTGCCGAATGCACATGTCCCAGGCACTGTGCTGATGGGGGCCTGGAAGAGCAGCCCTGCATGCACTGGTCCCAGCTGGCATGGGCAGGGAAGCCTGTGGGTTTGGATGCAAGAGTAGCAGGAGCCCATGGCAGGGAGAGGTACAGCTACCCTGCCACTGTAACACCGGCTATGTAATTGTGATTTTAGGTGGGATGGCAGCTCCGTTACCCAAGCTGCATATTATTTCCCACAATAAAACTCTGGCTTTTGTGTACAACATGTAAGAGATTTTTCCATGCCTTGGGCAGGTTTCTGTTTCTGAAAACATCAGTCAAAGCAGTTCTGCTGTTTATGAGAACAAAGGCAATGGGTAAACAATGCACTGGTTTCCAAAGCTAAAAAAGGTTAAGTAACCTTTTCCTTAGGAAGTTCAAGTGCCTTGGAGCTTTGGAGTAGAGGCTCTTGGCTTGGCACTAGAGCTGCCTTTCTGTCAGAGATGTGTTTTTCAATCCTTTAGGGAAAACCCAGTCATGCTTTGCCAAGTCATAAACAGTTGACAAATTGCAATTTGTTCATACTCAGAAGAATTTAGCAATGAAAATCTTTGTGGTATGTTGGAACATCTGCAGCTTTCTGTGCTGGATAGACCTGGCATTGGATGCTTTAAGCTCAGGCTTCAGGGGTGCTGCCTGAAGGACTTTGTGATGTTCATTTCTCACATCTTGGTCTCTACATGGTCAACAGGGGTGAGCACACCTGTCTTTCTTGTGAGCCCTCTGTCCTTTGTACCCAGGCAGGCTGGAAGGAGAACTATGATATAGACAGAGGGACTGAAATCACATGGGGAGGCTGACTTGCTGGGGCGTAGGGTAAGAAAGGGACTAGCTGGACATGGTGATTAGGATGAAATGCTGGAGAAGAGGGTGCTGAGGAGGTCCTGGATTGTGAAGTCAGGTGCAAGGGTGTGTGTCTGTGGGAGATGTCTGCTAGTACTACTGTGCAGATACAGTTTTTCAGGAGAGCAAAATGTACTAATTTATATCCCTTCCATGTTTGAAGTTCCTGTTTGATGTCAGCTTGGAAAGCAATATCTAGATGATACTGTACTTTTTCTTGTTATTTATTATTTTTATTCTCCTACTACTGTTAGTCCATAAGTATTCCTCAAGGTACAGTAGCCAAGGTTTTTTTATTACTGTTTCTATCATTGACACTTATGTGACTTATATGACAGGCATAACGATCTTTCTTGTTTTGGCCCCTTTTGAAAGTGTGAGATTACATTCATACATTACATGCTTGGCTTATCATTAACCTCTGATAATATCCACTGCTGTAAGAGCATCACCAAAGAGCAAGGTTAACAAGCAGAATGTATGGGGTCTGTATGTATATTGTTTACACAGGCACACATTGCAAGAGGAAGGATGGGCAAGACACTGCACATGCTTTACAAATACTTTTGTGAATTTATAGCAACATGGATTCCCCTTCCACCCCCACATTTAATCAGAACACCTGCACACTGCTGTGTTTATTTTGTGTAGGCACTGAAAGCTCCAACTCGTTGCTCAGTGTTGTGTTTTGCAGGGCTGTTCTAGCAATCCCTAGGCCTTGGTCTTTGGAATGACACCTCCAGGCTTTTCTGTTCTGCTTTGCCCTCCTGCCCATCTTATAGCTCTTAATGTCTGTCAGCCTTCTCTTGGCTACTAGAAACCCACAGTGCCAGCTCTGGGCAATGCTCTGCTGGCTTGGCAAGGCTTTCCCCAGGGCTGATGGGGCCCTGTGGGAGAAGCAATGGCTGGCTGCTGGGAGCAGGAGCAGACCCAGGCGGGAAGTGCTGACATCAACGGCACCAAGGGAAGCTGGCTGTGGGCAAACTGAACTGGCACATTGCTTATGAGTCTGTGGGGCCATGTTCAGTCAAAACAGAGCCTCTGCCAAACTGCTAATAGTAGCTCTATTTTCTTGTCTCCTGCCTTCACAGGTTAGGAATGGAAATTGATCCCTCTGCAGAGTGCCCTCCCTTCCTGTAGCTCTGGGGGGACTCTAATCCACTACCACTTCCTGTGGTGCATGGCTGGCTGTCTGACAGTTTTCAGCATCACTTTTAAAGACATTTTTCTTTTTTTCAAATGCTTCCCTTACCTTGGGCTGACACATGTTTTTGCTTTAAGAGCAAAATCGTTTCCATAGGCAGCTGGTGAGGTCCCTGAACACATGTTCCTCCAAAACACAAAACCCTAGAAGACATCAATTCCCAGCAGAAAGGTTACTTACATACAGCTGCAGAGCACTGCTTAAAAGTTTTTGGAAAATAATATTGTAGTCAGCTGACATAATTTAGTCACTTTGATTAGTTTCTTGTGCCTGATTTCCAAATGACCTGAATAAAGACAAATGAGTCTCCTTCGACAATCACATCTATATGCACTTAAGCAACAACCAGAAAATAAATCATCATTTGTTTCAGAGCAATAACCAGGGAAAATGGCCCCAGGATATAACCAGATTAGCTGGGCAGTATTTAAAACAAATGTAATTACAAAATACATGTAATGTAGCCAAAAGTATTGTTTGAAATGAAGATTCTTCTATGCTTTCCAGTCTTAAGTAACACAGGGAAAATGCTCTTTCTGAAAAGGAAATAAGGGAATTAAAGATACAAAGGCCAGCTTAGGAAACAAAACCACATCCATTCACCCACAAGTTTTCTCTTTTTTGAGTGCATGTGGAAGAATGGGCAGGTTGTAATATCAGAAGAAAAGGAAGGGTTTTTTCCTGAGAACAGGCACTGGACTTGTGTAGACTGATCCAATTTCTGGGTCTATAGATAGAATCTTACTCTTTTCTTTAGGAGCACTATGGCTTCCTCTTGCACTCTGCCTGGCAGTAGAGTCCTTTAGCCTAATAGCAGATGTTGTGCTTTGCCAGACGCGGTGCTGAGCTTCAGCAGTAGAGGGTGGAGGGGCAACCTCCAGCCCTGTTCTGGCACTTGGCATGGGACATCTTGGGAGCATGCTGTGGGATCCTTTCTGTAAGGGAATATCTGACCTGGCTATTTTAAAAACCTCTGTTTTTCATTCTTTCCCTGCATTAAATAGAGCCATTCACAACAGTCTACTCACATGCTGTGTCTTTCCTGTCCGAATTGTATTTTTAAGTGACTGCTTGGGCCAGCCAGCACTCTTCCTTTTCAAGTGTAGGACTTTTGGTTTTCTGTTCAGTTTCTTGTGGTCTTAATATTTGCACTCACAGTATAGACCTGAGACCTGAGTCATAAAAAAAGGAAAGAAAAAAAGAGAAGTGTTCCCTGGATTGCAGTCCTATCTCAGAGAGCACCCCTAAGGACAGGAGGACACTCTATGGGTGTGCCCTCTTCCTGCCTGCAGTTTGCATGTTGCTTGTAATAACCTAAATTTTCACTTTGGCAAAGCAGGTCAGACCAACAAATTAGAGTCAGAGTGTTTGTGTGAAGGTTTCATGACAGCATGATTTGCTCCTTTCTTTTCTCCTGCCCTCTCTGGTGCTGGAGAATGAGGGTAGTACATGGCTGTGCCTTTACAGCAGGTCACAGTCAGTACAGCAGCAACTGCTTTGGGCCATCAGAAAATGTAGGACAGCCATGCTTGGCTTCCTCACTTCTCACTTTTTTTTCCTCTTTCCTGTGCTACCATGAATGGAATTCGAAATCATTAATAAGTTAGTGTGTTTGAATTTCTGTCCCAATCTCTCCAGGGTCTTCTCAGCTCAACAAGCAACAGCAAAGCTGTGCCTACCTTTTTTAATCATGGACTTTTCCATCTATTTTTTTCTTTCAGGTTGCTGCTGGTGGGAAGACTTAGAGCAGCTCTAGCTCAGATCAGAACTACACTGGGATGATATTTTCAGTCTGTGAAACTATAACCTAGATATCTACACACTCAAACATGAGAGCTCATAAATGCTGGTTCATACCATTGGGATAATACCTTATGCTTGAAGTTAGAGGTTTTGTTCAAGGGGCCATGCTCATTGATAGAAACAAGTGGTTAGGTGTTGTATCCCTCTGGGGAATGGTTTACCCCAAAAGGAACCCCAAAGCCTGTAACTATGTAGCTTGACCCTACCTTCCCCCC